>PVJX010013776.1:0-46571 GCA_004027295.1 Dolichotis patagonum
CTGCAGACCTGGCAGGTGGGATGGAAGAAGGGTGTCCAGGCCATAGGGCTGCTCAGGGCAGTCACCGGGGGAGCACCAAACCCTCTGCCCCTCAACCGGCCTCCTGGTGCCTGTCACTGTGTCCCTCTCAGCTGTCTGGCTGTGGCTCCCTGAGGAGTAGGTGAATCTGACAGGACAGGAAGCTGCATGCTACTCATGGCTACACGTGCCCACCCCACACACAGCTAAGATGAATGAACTCTTCACATCCATATGCCCAGTCAACACTGAACCCAGCTCTCTGTTCCTGGCCAAACACCAGGCAGAACATCAGTGGCAGAACATCGCACACTTGCTGTACTTGGCTACATGGGCTAAAACATGGCATGAGGCCCCACAAGACAGCAGGTGGGAAGGGACCCAGGCAGAGCCTGAGAGGGCAGGCTTGTGGTCGGGCCACTGCCATACGCTTCTGCTGGGAGGAACAGCTGTGCAAGAAGCAGATCAAGCCGGGTGTGGTGTCGCAGGCCTATAATTCCAGCTGTGGGAGGCTGAGGCAGAAGGACTGTGGTGAGTTTGAGACCAGCCTGAGCTACATAGGGAGTTCAAGGCCAGTCTTAACTACATAGCTGAGACCTTGCCTCCAAACAAACAACAGATAGTGAGGTGGTAACAAGAACAGAGCTGGGTGGACTGCTCAGAAGCTGAGGCAGGAGAATTGCCAAGGATTCAAAACCAGCCTGAGCT
Source organism: Dolichotis patagonum (assembly GCA_004027295.1). NCBI lineage: Eukaryota > Metazoa > Chordata > Mammalia > Rodentia > Caviidae > Dolichotis > Dolichotis patagonum. The sequence continues at coordinate 727 of PVJX010013776.1, forward strand.
ACAAAGCAAGACCCTGTCTCAAAAAAAAAACAAACGAAAATGGAAAAGGACTGAGCTGTTCCGTCCAGTCGCACTTGGGTTGACAGGAAGGGCACACGCTGGGCATCTGGAAGAGCATGGTGAGAAGGCGGCAGGGCCTGGGCTGCAGTGCCCCCTTCCCTCGTGGGACAGTGCTGAGACTTCACCTTCCCACGTCAGAGCTGTGCTCCAGGAGGAGGTAACGTCTGCCCCAGCTGGAGGAAGGCATGCTCAAGTCACCCACAGATCATCCTAGCCACAGCTGTGGGCAGCAACAATGTGAGGAGACTGCCCACAAAGGACACTGAGCACTCAAGTGCTTCATAGGGACATGACTGCCAGCCCTGGCTCCTCCAGGGCCAAGCACAGGCCCACACTCCTTGCTGTGTGATCAGTCAAGGAGGCGACAGCTTTGGGCAGCTGTCTGTGCCCCATGAGTCTGCCCTCCTGTTTGCAGGCCACCCACTGCCTCGCACCTGGATACTGAGCTGAGAGAAACCAGTGAGGGGCGTCAGAGATGCGCACAGGGCTGCTGCAGGTAGCAAAACCAAACCACAGTCATGAGCGAGCTTGTTTATAAACAAAACTTGCAGCTGATCCCAAGTCAGTCGAGGCTTGCCCCATCACCTGCCCATTGCCGTCTGTACAGCAAACCGCAGCTTCTACACAGGGCCTCTCAGATGCTGCTGCACCCCCCATCCCCGCCATGCGGCTGTGCTCTGCTGTGTGAGGCAAAGGGCCCCCCCACACAAGGCAAGCACTGTCACCGAGCCATGGCCCAGCCCTTCCACGTCTGCTCTAAGAACTGAAGGGAACCCAGAATCTATCTGCCAATTAGCCTGGAAAGTGTATCTCAGGGTGAGCAGACAGTACAGACAGGCACAATGGAGGGCCGGGCATGGTGGGAGGCCGTGCAGGAGGACTGCCACAATTTCAAGGCCAAGTTGGATTATACAGTGAGACACTGTCTCAAAACAACAACACAAACAAACAAGCATGGAACCATGGGTCTCTCAGGTTTCTCACTGAGGAGGCAAGGCTGAAGTCCAGCAGGGGCCCCTGGCCTCTCACTTTCTCTTCTCCAGAATGCTCAGAGATCACTGCTGACAGTCTTGGCCTGGAACTGTGTGCAGATGCAGGCCGGACGGCACAGTGCTACAGAGCCGAGACAAGGGGCAGCAGCCTGGCTTCATTCACACTGCCCATCTGCCTCCTAGCAGCCGGGCCACCTTCATCGAGGCCTCTGCCTACTCTGAGCATCTGTGATATGAGGCAGACGAGTTGCTCTGGGGATCACAGGAGACAATGGCACATTTCAGCGCCACTTCAGGGCAGCTGTCACTGTTCACACAGGTATTTTAGCTGTCTGGCAAAAGATGACAGGCTGTACGCAGGTTTGTCGTTTAGTCTACTTAATGCTTTATATTTCATTCTTTCCACTGTTGCTCCACAGAGAAATGCAACGAGTTTTTCCCACCAGGTCTCAACAGGCACCTCCCGTCTTTCCCAGGGACCTCCAGCTGCCGTCTGCACTCACCTCTGCAGGGGCTGAGACGCGCATGCAGCAGGCAGCCCTCCCCTAACATGGGCGAGTAGGGGAGGACATCGGGGTGTGGGCCAGCGGCTGCAGCACAGCAGCACTCGGTGATGTGTCCCACAGATGAGTGGGCGAAGAACTGAATCAGACTCTGACCTGCAGTCAGCACCAAAGGGAAAAGCCGCCGGCAGGACTGAGGTGGAAGACGTGCCCAGCCCCTCCCTGGGGCAGGCTGCCTCTGCTGTGCCAGGACACAGACCCCTCAGTCACAAACCCTGACAGCGACAGCCCACAATGTCATCTCCAAGTACTGCTTTGTGCCCGGCTGGCACATCTGGGCCGTGCTTCAGCACAGCCTCTTCTGTGCAGGTAGACTGTCAACACTGTCCAGCTTATGTGCTGCTCACCGCTCATTACTAACAGTAGGCCAGTGAGATTCTGATCACTGTAAGCCACCTAGCGATGTCGACGTGCACCAACAGAACCCTATAAGCCACTGAATTCTCTGCCTGTGACATTCTGTAAAGCTTACTTTAGGATTGCTTAGTGTCTTTGGAAGGGGATGCTGGCGCACTGGGAACTGGGGCGTCACATCCACGAAGCTAGCCTCCTGGACAGCAGGACTGCAGCTGGGGCCTTTCTTTGAGGCACCACACTTGGCACAAAACACCTCCGGTGCTCAAGCTTGCTTTGTCACCGGCCGTAGTACAAGGTCTCGATGTACGCCACACCGAACTCCTGGCTTTGAGGTTTCCCTCCCATCTCATGTGCAATCTGGAAGCATACCTGGCTGTGCCTAGGTGGGCGGGGTAGAAGATCCTGGATGCTTTGGAAGCAGAACTGATACTCACATCCCATGTCCAACCCAGCAAAACCTAACATGGAGCCAACTCCATTGCCTCACAGTTTGGGCCACAGTGGTGACCTGGTAATTGCCTGCTATGTCCTCTCTGGAGCCTTTGTCTGCCTCCCTGTGAGCTGCTCATGCAGGTTCACACATTTTCAAAGGAAAATTCTTTATCAGACTCTGCGGAAGGTGAGCTGGAAGGGCCGAGTGCTCTGCAGGCAGCACAGCACCAGCCCACTTCCCAGAACACCCCAGCACCCGCCTGCAGGGCTCAGCTGCGGTCAGGCCTCTGGGGGACAGCAGGATGGCTCCACCCCTTTACTGCAGAGGGCCTCAAGTTTTTCTGCCTTGTGGCCCAAGCCAAGAGATGGGCTCTAAAGAAGGTGAGGTGAATCAGTCCTAACTGCACTGATTTCCTGCTGCTACTGACAACTCTAGTAAAACTCTGCCTCAGTCATACAAAGCCTGTAGGTATACACACACACACGCACACATGCACACACACACTTCCCTCCTTCCAGGAGGGGTGGAACCCAGTCCCTCATGGATGTGGGGCAACTGCTGCACCACCGGGAGCTACTCTCTCAGCCCCTAAGCTGTACCTTAATAGGACTGTTTTAAAATCTGTTTCTCAGGTATCCTTCCCAAGAGATTTCTCCTTTTGCACTTATCAACAAAGTGGTGACTTCTGGGATTGGTTCTACCCACAGTGAAGCCTGGAACCTGTAGAATCTGCCCCGCCTACTGGCTACTGGGAAAGGTGTCGGGCACAGAGGTGGCTTAGTAAAGCAGCCTAGGCACAGGGCTTACGCCCACTGCCTTCCTGCCACCATGCCAGAACCTTGGGCTAGTGCTCAGGTGCAGGGCCCCTGGGCAGCTGCGGAGATCTCTCTGGGTCACCCAGGGTTCTGTGGTGGCCAGTCACCATTCAAGTCTGCCTTGCCCCACCCACCTCCCACATCTGTGGGTCCCCTAGGAAGCCTGCCCCCGCCAGCTCTGCTGGCCACAGGGTGTGATGCTGCCCACCAGCCAGGAGGCTCCTGTCACTCTGGACGCTGGCTAGGTGTCTCTGCTTTCTTGCTGACACCACATTTTCTCCACTGCCTGCGTTCCCACCATGAGCAAGGCCTGCAGGGTCAGCTGTGGGAGATACATGGCTCTTACAATTGCACTAATTGTGTAGACTCCTAGGAGCTGGGCTCATAGTTTCTATGCCGTAAAACAGTTTTACGAACATCACTACATGACAGAGAGTAATTTAAATTAAGTGACAAATTATTATGTATGAAGGAAGGAATTTCCTATGGAGAGCCCCCCCCCCCCGCCCTTTCCTGTTGAGGAAGCATTTTTCAAATGTTAGCAAAGCCAGATCCTGTGTTTTAACATTCCAACTAGGAGGACTGGCTGAGAAACTAGAAATGGAGGGCTGTGCTTCGCCAGGTCTCCCAGGGCCCCTTGCCTGTGTCTGCCTGTCCTGCAGCCTCTCACGTAACTTGAGACTTCCATTCGCAGAGGACGGGTGGGAAGCGCGTGGCTGAAGGGGTGGGCCAAGGGGCCTTGGTGGCCTTGGAGCCCAAAGCACTAGAGTTCTTGATGAGAACACAGGCGAGAGGAAAAAGGCAAGGAGCCCAGTACTTCTGACTGGTGCTGCTCCTCAGGCTGGGGTAGGGGAAGCAGAACAAGGCCCCGCAGGTCACTGTCCCTTCCAGGCTGGGCCTGGTGCTTCATTCCCTGAGGCACAGGGCTCCAGAGGATCCTTTGAAAGCAAAGTGCAACACAGCGCTTCCTGCATCTTGTTGCCAGGTATCAGTCTTGACCACAGCCCAGCCCAGGTGGGGCGGTGAACCACAGGGCGCCCACCCTTCTTTGGACTTCCTGAAGGGCAGTGCGAGCTGCTCGCCAGCTCCCCTACCTACCTGTGTGTGCTCAAGCCACAGCCGGCAGACAAACCTCTGCACTTCCAATGGGTGCAGAGAGAAGGAAAACTGAGTTACTACCTCACAGCAGTGCAGGGAGCAGAAGGGTCAGCCCCTGAAAGCGGCCTCTAAGGCTGGCCAGGAAGGCCACCGTCTTTCATCTTAATGTGTCCTCCAGTCAGTGCAGAAATCTGCGGAGCAGAAATACTTAGCACTTTGTCTTAGTTACGTTTTGCATTGTTGAGACAAAATACCCAGCGCCCAAAGTTAAAGGACAGGTTCACTTGGCTCAGTTTGTGGAAGTTTCAGTCAGTCCAAGACAGGGTGGCATGGCAGAGGGCCACTGCAGAGGAGAAACAGTCCATGGCAAGCAGACGGGATGGCAAAGCAGCAGCAGCTTCTTTCTGTCCCCTTATGCTCCATCCAGGCTACCGGCCTTTTGGGTGGTGCCACCCACACTCAGGATGGGGCACCTTTGACACTACCCTCATACCCTTAATCCCAGGACCCCACACTCGATTCAGCCACCTTTCAACCTCCCCACCCACAACCGTGAGGCTGTGGGGGAAGTCTGGATACAAGCCCATATATGCATCTAAGAAAAAAATACACTTTAAAAGTAATTTACAGGTAGAGGATGAAGAAATTTGGCCTAAAACTGAACCAACATGAAAACCTGCCAACCTTGTCCACAATCAAAAAACATTCACAAAATAAAACAGCATTTCATAGCTGATGTTAACACCAAAATAAAATTAGTCACTGTAAAATCAATGGTTGCCGAAACTGTTCACAACTATATGTTTTTGGTGGGCAATAGAAACCATAAAATCTCATTAAAATTATTAAATTGTTTCATATTCTGATTTCATAATTTTACTTCTTGAAGTCTGTTCTCAGGCTAATTTAGAAAAATAGTACAGCTGGGCATGAAGTTGCAATCTGGTAATCCCAGCACTTGGGAGGCTGAGGTAGGAGGTCACCATGAATCTGAGGCCCAGCCTGGGCTACGGAGTGAATTCAAGGCCAACCTAAATTACATAGTGTCAAAAAACAAAAAAAACCCAAAACAAACCAAAAACCTTAACCACTTAGCCGTCCAGTTATTTAAATACAGGATGACAAAAACTGCATATTTTTTGTTAATTTTTATAAGGTAACAAAATACAGAAATGACAGTTTTATCCAATTTATTAATCACAAGAACAGACTGGTTGAAGTAACACTTGCCTGAGCAATGCTATATATAGTATGTAAACAAATGCACTGCTCGGGTGACGTCTGGGATAGACTGATAAGTGGCTAAAAATCTATGTCTCAGTTACTTTCTTGTTAGGGCAAAATACCCGACAGCGACAAGTTAAAGGAACAGTTTATTTTAGCTCACAGATTGGAGAGGTTTTAGTCCACAAGGGTGGTCCCAAGGCAGAGGGGCAGGCAGAGGAGAACTAGCTCACGGTGGGGCAGGCAGAGGCAGCAAACCTCCTTTTCTCTTCATCCCATCCAGGCTACAAGCCTATTGGCTGGTGCACCCAGGCCCAGGTTGGATCTTCCCATCATCCACACCTAGAGCTATGCTAAACCAAGCTGTGGACTGACCCAGCATCAGTCCCGTGCAAAAGTCCCACCTATGAGCACATGGGGCTTTGGGGGAAGCTCCAGATATAAGCCATAACAGTATTTCCATAGTGATGCCTGGCAGTTAAGTAGGATAAATCAGCCTGTAAAATAGGAGGGAAAGAGCCTAAATCTCTTAATAGGAAATGTGTATAATTAATGTATTTCCTAGAATACTTTTAACATAGCTATCTAAGACACTTTCCAGAACCACGATCCTACCTGACAAATACTGAGCGTCAACTGCTGTTCTCGACACTCAGTGCCCAGCACTACAATGACTAAAACAAGCAACTTCCAATACTGAAAACAAAATGTTTGTCTCTTAGTCTGTTTAATAAGAACATGAGGAAGACAAAGGTTTGACTTAATTTTGTTTTCTGTTGGAGTAGCAATAATTTCTTTTTGTTAAAGAATACTTTTATGTATGTCAAATCTCATTGTACTATAAACGGCCTAAACCAGGTAGGATGATGTACACTTATGATCTCAGCTATTCCAGAGGCAGAGGCAGGAGGATCCCAAGTTTGAGGCCAGCCTGCACAATGTAATAAGATCTTGTCTCAACAAGGGATGGGGAAAAGGTCAGTGGTGGGGTGCTTGCCTACCATGTGCAGGCCCTAGATTTGATCCTCAGTACTGAGAAAACAAACAAAACCCCCAAAAAGTTCCTATACTATTCTAACTGCCTAATTATGGACAGACCCCAAAAGCACTCCAGATCACAGCTGAGTCCAGCAAGAGGGTATGCTAAGATTTCACAAGCCAACCCCGAAGTTCCTTTCAACTCTAAAACTCCATGATCTCAAGAGATGTTTGCTAAAATAAGACTTAACTTTCAGCCACTGATCCAGGTGGGCAGATGGGTGGAATCTATTCCATGGCAACTTCACAAACCTTACTAGCTTTTGCATCCCACACCGGGTGTCAGAGGTCCTGGGTCCTATATTTCTATGCTTGTGTCCTCCTGATTCTGCCAGTGTCTGAAAAAGCACCAGCAGCTCTGCACTTGCCATGCACAGGTTGCAGCTCTATGATTTGCTCTGCTGACAGAGTGCCATGAAGGTGACACTGCAGTCCTGGCTTCCCCTCAGGAAGGCTGACTGCCTCCATTCCCTCCTTGTCCCTCCATTCCCTCCTTGACCGAGGGGCTGGAGAGCCCAGCAGCCCCACTGCAGGTGCAGCCACGGTAGAGCTTGGATCTGCTGCTGCCTAGCATGGGGCAGAACAGTGAACCACAGCTGTGAGCCACACAGGACAGGACACTCACCACCCAGCACAGGAACCAGTCACCACCGTTCTTCCCCTGTTGTGCATCTGGAAAATGCATTCACCTGTTTATCTTTAGTTTGGAGTGGTCTCAACGCCTAAGATCTTTGACCAAATAAACTCAACTGTTGCTGTTAAGAACAGAACATTTTCTGAAAAGTTAAATTCACATTATTAACACTGACATTTGACAAAATGCTAAAATATATCATTTCATCATAAGATTACTATCCAAATATTGATTGCTGGTGTGACTAGTGAAATTTGAAACCTTGAATAATCATGTTTTGTGTCAATATATTCAAGTTTTTCTATTTTCCTACTACGATCCCAATAATAAAACATCTACTTTACCTTATGACTGCATGTGTATTCAGCAATGAGTACTGCCCTTTTATATAGTCTTCTATCTTTATAGGCCTTAAATAAATATTTGGCTGGGTTAATATTTGACTACAAAATTATTACTACTATTGGTATATATATATGTGTGTGTGTGTGTGTGTGTGTGTGTGAGAGAGAGAGAGAGAGAGAGAGAGAGAGAGAGAGAGAGAGTGAGTGAGTCTCATTATGTAGTTCAGGCTGGCCTTGAACTAGCAGCAATCCTTCCTCAGCCTTCAGAGTGCCAAGATTTCTGGTGTGTGCCATCATACGTGGCTATTACTGTATTTTTAAGTGTTTTTGTTATTAAATGTTTGCTAAATTCTTAGGTATGGCTGTTACTATCATGTCTAATTTGTTTTGAGAAGGATACACACTCATTTTTTTCTTTAAAATAATGACAACCACACTCTGGGAGGCTGAGGCAAGAAGCTCACAATTTCAAGTCCAGCCAGGGTAACTTTGCAAGACCTTGTCTTTGGAGAGAGCGAGACGAGTGTAACACAGTGCAAAGGCAACTGAATTCTGGATTCACTTCCCAGAATGATGGAGGAGAGGTGGAGAGAGAAGGAAGGTAGGTATAAAGGGGGGACAGGGAGAAAGTGCCAGGTGTGGTGACGCATGCCCGTCATCTCAGCACTCAGAAGGCTGAAGCAAGACGACTGCCATGAGTTTAAGGCCTGCCGGGACTTATGTAGCAAGATCCTGTCTCACAAGACAAAGCAAAACAAATAAAAACTCAACAGACTATAACATACGAAAGCATTTCTTAAAACTGCAGAAAGAGTGGTGTTCATCTGAGTGCGCTGTGAAGAGCAGCCCTTCGCACGGACAAGCTGTGTGTGTGCGGGTGCGCGCAGGCGGTGGGTGCAGAAGACCGGCCGAATACCCTGCTCCAGCGCCGCAGCGAGGCCCGTGCTCTCGGGTCCCAGAGGCCTGAGAGGTACCACCCACAGCAGGTGAGGTGGGCCTCAGGTGCAACTCCCAGGAAGTGGCCGCTGCGCCTGGTCCTCCCGGCCAGGACAGTGAGTAGGCCAAGGAAAGGGGCGCTGGACAGCGGAGTGAGTTAGTCCCCCAAGGGGGCAACCCCAGGAACCACCTCCCGGCTCCACAGAGGTCCCCGCTTTCCCAGCACTACCAGGTCAGGAGACCAAAGCAGGGTGGGTAAAAGGCTGAGGCCAGCGGGCAGCAACGGGACAAGCAGAGCGCGGCTGGGCAGGGCCGGGCGGCTCCAGGCCGCAGGCCGCAGGCAGCAGGCAGCAGGGAAGCCGGAGCAGCAGCCGCGGGTGCCCCCTGCCGGCCGGGCTCCGCAGCCCTTGGTCTGGGTCCAGGCGGGCGGGGTGCTGCCCGGGGCGCGCTCGCTCTGGCCTCTTCAGGCTGTGCTGTGACATCCAGCGCGGTCGCCACTGGGCCTGAGCAGATGCTGCAGATGGGCAGGGCAGAGTCCGCCTGGTCGGGGTCCGGTGCCCTGTGCAAGGGTGCAGCTTAGGAAACGCGTTCACCGTGGCTCGCACCGCCTGCCTGCCAGGTCTTCGCAAGGAAAAGATCGTCGGACAGTGAGGCCGGGGCAGAAAACAGCGGCTAGAAGAGCGCTTGGCGGCAGACTGGGGGCCGGGCTGGGGAGCCTGAGAGAGCAGAGGGAAGGAGACTGGCTGCGGCGGCCTCGTGGTTCCTGAAAGCCCCGCTTCCCAGTTCGGCTCCAGAAGCACGTCCGTCCTTCCGATCGGTCCGGGTGAAGGGGAAGAAGGGCTCGCCCCGCGGGAGGCCCACGCAGACAGACCTTCCGCATATGCTGCCGGGCACACGCTGCGGAATCACCCGCCCTCAGCACGACAGAGGTCCTGCAGTGCTCCCTGGCGCAGGCCTACTGGGCCTGCGGGACTCGCTGGCCTTCGGGCTTCAGAGCGCCGCCACCTGCTCCTTCGCCTTCTCTTTAGCAGTTGTAATGAACGCATCCTCATTGATGGGGCCTGGCTGCTGCTCTGCACAGTGGGCTCGGGTGAGCCTCCGGCCACAGGCTCCCCAGCAGCGTGGGCTGCAGGCTGTCCACGGACCAGCTCTCATCCCCAGAGGGCTGTGTCTGCGGGCCTGGCACCGGGCAGCCTTCTGTGCTCTGGTGTCCCTCGCTGGGAACAGTCAGCCCGCGAGTGCCACAGCCGCGTGTGTTCGGTGCACATCGCTTGGAGTGCACAATGCTCCAGGGACTTCCAGCAGTTACCAAGGAAACTGGAAGATCCACAAAGCCCTGGGCCCATCCAAAAATGAAGGCCACAATCTGCAGCGTTTCCACCGTGATGTGGTGAAATGTAAAAATGTTTTCGTTATGACACATGGTGGTGAAACCTGAGATTCCCTGGCCACAGAGCTGTTTCCACATAGTTTTCTAAAAAAGCTATAGTGTGAATTTGTAATTTTGACACAGATACATACTGGGAGTTTAACTTTTTTCCTTTCTTTCTCCCTCCCTCTCATTTGTTTCTGTCTTTTTTTGAGATGGTGTCTCACTGTGTTGCCCAGGCTGTTCTCAAACCCCTGGCCACAAGTGATCCTCCCACCTCAGCCCTCTGAGGAGTGTAACTTTTGAACTGGTATCTCCAAAGGTTCAGTCTCTGCAACAGCTTTCATTTTCCCTCATTTTCTGTAAGGCCTGTTTGTAACTCTTCCAGTTGGAATTTCTTCATACACTCTGTTGCTGATGTGAAATCTCAGGACAGACGTGCCTGCTGGTAGACCACATCTGACAGGGCACAGGCATGAGTTAGGCCACCTGGGCCTGGCGGCCATTCTCTCCAGGGACAAAGCTGGCCCGTGGGCATAAGAGATGGAGACACACGGGGAGATGGGTAGGCAGGGTTCTGAAACAGGAGGCCTGCCACTGATATAACTTCGTATTTGGGGAACAAGGCTGAAAGGTGCCTTTCTCTGAAATGACTGAGAGGGTCCCGACAGTGGCTCTGTGGCATCATCCACACCAAACCTTGCAGCAGCAGACTCTGTGCCACCCGCCCTCCCAGCCTGAGCAGCTCACGAAGCTCTGAGACTGGAGGAGAGCATCATTAGCGTACACAGTGACAAAAGCCCACAAGTGTGAAGGATGCCACCTACCGCGGGTGGTACCCGTGTGCATTTTAGATCTTTGTACTTTTCTTCTACCTTGCAAAACAAGTCTGCAGTGTTTGTCATTTAGAAAACAAAAGCTTGGGCTGAGGATTTAGCTCAGCAGCATAAGCGCCTGCCTGGCAAAGATGAGGTCATGATTTCTTTCCCAGGAACCAAAAAACCCAAAAGCTTTAGAGATGCCATCAACACACATGCACACAGGCACACATCTGCTCATGTCTGAACCCAGCTGCTGGCCCAGACAGACGCCGCCCACAGCATCTGCCTGGCCGGCTCTGCATGTGGGGCGTCTTTCTGAAAATGCACCGCAGAAACAGGCCACAGGTCTACTGGCGCCAGGGCTCTGCCTACATGGCTTCCTATGCCCAGAACGTCAGGACTGCTGCCCCACCCTCACACCTGCAGAGATGTCAACTCCTCAGCGTACTTCTGAAGCCAGCGGCATGCTGGTTGCTTAGTCCTTCACACTCCGGGCCTCTGCACACACTATCCTCACACCACATCGCCACAGGCACTTCTAGCTGTAGACTCTGCCTAGACCCAGATACTGTTTCCTGAAAGCCTCCTCCTGGCTTTCCCTTAAGACATACATTCCTATGGGCCCATCCTGTGCACAGCTTGGTAGATGGCAGTGAACAAAAAAACTGAGCACCGTGGATCTTTGTAGAATGAGTAACAAAAATACATGTTAATATATAGGATGGCATGGGGGCCAGGGATATGGCTTAGCAGTACAGTGTCTGCCTGGCAAGTGCAAGGTTCTGGGTTCAATTCCCAGCGCGCGCGCACACACACACACAGATGTCAGATAACAACTGCTGAGGAGTGAAAACCCAATGTGTCTGTTGGAGGGGACTACTTCACATAGGATGAAGGGCATCTGAAGAAGGCCCTTGTAACACGGCAACATCAGAGCAGAGACCTGAAGGTTCCGCAGGAAGTGGGAAGTGCCAGTGCAAAAGCCCTAATGCAGGCACGAATGTGTTAGAGGAGAGCATGGGGTTCAGTGTGGCTACCACAGAGCAGGCCATAAGGCACGAGTGCGGTGGGGGCTCTGGGACATGGTCACGGCAGGAGAAACGTATTCTGTGGGGAAGCAGCACACATGCATATAGCTGATTTAGCACTGGTGACATCGTGTGCGTTTCTCTTCCACTCTGTGTCAGGGGTCCAAAGTGCTGATTCACTCACTGGTGACAATGCCACAACAGGACTCCGATAGCCACCTGAGAGAGACAGGGACGCTCTGGAGGGATGTGAGGACAGGGTCTGGCTTCTGTTTTCAGAAGTCTCTGGGGTTGCTCTTAGAGAACACAGCTTAGAGTGAGAAGGGTGGCAAAGCACGTGATGGGCAGTGCAACGCGACAGACACACAGCGACTCACTGAGGTGGCTCCAGCCACACCCGCTAACTGCAGGCCCCTGGGGCTGTCCAGGGACTCCAGCTCTGGGGCGGTGTCTCCCCCGTTCCCATGGCCCTGTCCTGCTGCTCCTGCGCCTCATAGCACCACCTTGGGCTCTTTTCCACAGGGAGGGCGCCCTGCAGGCGGTGCTGGGAGGGAGACTTAAGACCGAGACTGAACGGGAGCAGGACTGCGCACAAGGCCTGCAATGTCCTTCAGACCTCAAAGACTTGCGCAGCCACGTTTACCACAGCCTCCCGGAGACCCGGGCTCACGATGAGCAATCGTTTCCCAGGCTTCACGTAGCCTGTGGTAAAGTCTGAATTCAAACCCAGCCAGAGTCCAATGTCATTAATCACGAAATTTCTTTTTAAAAAATGAGGGGCGTTTCATACCCTTTAGCCTCACCAAGATCCAAAATGTCTGACACAAGCAAATGCTGGCCAGGTCAGACAAGTCCTGCAGGGACGGACCGAGGAAAGGACAGTGAACTGGTCCAGCCCCGGAGGGGACACTCTGACAATGTGCACAAAGGCAGTGACGGTCACCTGCACCCTGAAACTCCACTTCTGCCCACCAGTGAGCTCCGCACAGAAGCTGGGGATGGCAGCAGAACACATGCCACTTGTCTGCAGTGGAAGACTGGGAATTATGCACACAGCGACAGGCTAGGAAAAGGCGGGCTCCTTATGCAGTATAACACGGCTCAATCAAAATGAATCACAGCCTCATCTCACTGCACAGATAAAGTATAAAATATAATCAATGGAAAAAGTAAGTTGTAGAACCATACTTACATACTTTTCTAAAAAGAAAAAGAATTTCCAAGCTACTTCAGCTTGGCTGGCGGGCCCTGCAGGAGAAATGCAGCTCAAGGTGGAGGGAGCCACCTGGGGCGGGGGCGGGCAGGCCGTGGACAGCAGGGCCCTCGGGCATCTGTCACAGAGCACTTTTAAAAGTCTCTGAAACGCATGTGGAAATGGTATGTTACTCTCTGCTCTTACAGATGTTTGAAATATTACACATCACCCTCGGTCAGCACCACAGGTACCCAGGTGTGAGCGGGGGCGTGGGGTGCTAGTTCCTGGACCCACTTTCTGCACAGTATCGCCAAGCACAGCTTGCAGCCACTGTGCTGGTCGAGTAGGAACTGCCCAGTCCTGGCTCCACGGCCATGGAGAGCTCCCAAGAGGCAGCTGACGCCGGGACTGCCCAGGGCTCGCTGCTCACGTCTCCCACCACAGCCCCTTTCCTGCCACCCTTGCTCTTAGACACTATGCACAAACTGCACTGTGAATTCCTTCCAATTTGCTGCCGAACAAGACCTCAAATGGTACCTACTCTTCCGACCAGAAAATCATGCCTAAGAATTTATGCTTATCCTGGGTGCACAGAAAGACAGCTAATTAAAAGGACCTCCACATTTTGCTGAGGGAAAATTAAAAACAAACTAAGTGCCCCCAATAAGCACAGGTCTGCCATCATTCCCATGGAATATAACTCCCTTTTTTAACACTGAAAGATAAAATATAATAACATGGGAAAATGTTCATAATCTGGTGTTAAACAACATTGACAATAACACAGTGGGGCTTCTGGTCACCCTACTGTACTAGTTACCTTTCCTCACATCCCGTGGCTGTGCTTTATTTCTCACCGTGGCTTTTGTGTTACAGCCCTAGGGAAAAACAGTGCCAATGCCTTTGAGAGTCCCTCTGAATCACTACAGGCACCAGGGCCGGCCTGGCTCTTCCACAATGTCCTTCAATCCACAGGCCCACTATGAAGTCTCTCTAATCCACCTTAGAGTACCTCCCAGACGTGAACAGCCAAGATTCACTGGATATACAACTGTTTTCCAACAAAAAGCCAACGCAATCCACACAAAGTGACCCACGAGATATGGTTTGTGTCTACCTGTCCCCCAGAGCCTGCTGCAGTCTTAGATGGGGAGGCTTTTCTCAGCTGACTGGATCTGGAGTGTGTGGTGCTGGGATTAAGGGTGTGTGATCACTGTATCAGTCCACTAATGGCTTTGGCACCGTTCTGCCGTGGTCCGGGGTGTGAGTGTACATCCGCCAGGGGAAGCCTACATGTACTGTAAGGGACGGAAAGAGTCCTGTCTCTCTCCCTTGCTGCTTTTGCCACCTTGTGGGAGCCATGAATTGCTCCCGTCTACAAGACACTCTGCCTTGGAACCAGCTGATTATGAACTGAAATCTCTACAAACCATGAGCTAAAGAAACCTTTCCTCATTTAACTCTGCTCCCTGGGTATTTTGTCTCGCAGTGAGAGAAAAGTAACTAAGACACTGTACCACCGGGCCTGGCCTGAGCCTATTTTTGTAAAATTAAAAATTATAGCCAGGTGGTGATATTTGTAATCCCAGTACTCAGGAGGCTGGAGCAGGAGGACTGTAGCAAGTTCAAGGCCAGCCTAGGCTACATAGACAGTTCAAGGCCAACCAGAACTGAACTGAACTGAACATAGTAAGGCTCTGTCTAAAAAAAAAACCCCATTTTTTAAAAATGCTGACAATAGTGTATGTTCACACAGTGGCAACGTGGTGGTGTGATTTCCACAGAAGCAGGTGCCCACTGCCTGTCTCTCAGCTTAGCCCCTAACTGTGGCCTGTGCCATCGGCCTCAGCTTCTCCCTGGCTGCCATCTGGAAATGCCTGCTTCTCTTCACTCAGCCTTTATCAATAGCTGCACTGGATTCTAAAGCCCCCCCCCCCCATCAACTTTCAATTCAAGTCGGTCCTCTGTGTCTCAGGGTCTCAGACACTCATGCAATCTATATTCTGACATTCTGGTGCAAGCGACAGGCTGAAGGTAAGCTTTCCATGACAGGAGACTCGGGTCTCCACGAGTCACTGTACTCACAGTGGGCAGAACGCCAGCAAAACACGGATGAGTAAGCACATGTTACAATCCTGCAGGTCTGGCACATTCTCCGAGGAAAGCCCTTCAGGGTGGCCCAGAGACCCCAGGACAGGTGACTTCAGGGATTCCCAGTCCACACTGCTCCAGGAATCGTGACAACCTGTAGGACTGTCCAGACTGCAGGAATCCAGGGAGGATACCAGCTGGCCACTAGAGGGTTAGGTTAGCAGGGCTCCAAAGAGTGGTGGAAGGCTGCGTTTACTATTCAACTCTGCAACCAGGAAAGTTTTCCACCAAATTTGTTACCCACCTTACAATTATTTTTCTTGATCACAATGCTTGTTAGGCTCTGGGGGACAGTCCACAGAATTGAAACTGTGGGCATATTTTAAAGGGAAACAGGTTGAGTAAGAGGAGGATGGAATGAACAGTGCCATGGAAGGCAGGAGCTGGGACGGGCTCTCTACCTGCCCAGTACTTGTTGACTCAGCTGTATCCCTTTGTGTGTGTCTTGCCTGTTTCCGACAGTGTTTTGCTTTGTAGTTCAGGCTGGCCTTATTAAACTCACTTTGTATCCCAGACTGGCCTTGAACTCACAGCAATCCTGCCTCGGCCTCCAAGCGATGGGATTACAGGCATGCGCCCCCATGTCTGGCAAACCCACTGTATTCTAAGAAATAAACATTACCAGCATGTTTCAAAGACAGGACAACTGAGCCTAAAATGCATTAGCAATTTATCCAAAGTTACAAAAACAACATGGAGGGGGAGGTGGTAAGAAAAAGAGAGGCTTGAAGTAGTTGTTTTTACTATAAATCAACTAGTTAAGGCGCAGAGACCTTTTCCAAGTGAGTGACTCCATAGTCCCAGCTGTTCTCTCATCCATTCAAAACCACTACTCAGTAACCAGTGCGAGGGCTGCTGGGGTTCTGGGGCCACAGCAAGGACAGCAGGCAAGATCCTTCTGCTCAGGGGTGTTCCACCTCTCGCAGGAGGGTGTGTTCGCACAGCACACGCAAGTTCCCCTCGCCTTCCTGGCCCCGTTGGACCAGTCAGTGGCAGGACAGCGGTGGCCGACAGCGCTGCGGTTATGAACCATACTGTGTGTTCATCCCAATGACCTCAACAGTCGGTCTCTTTCCATACCTAAAACTATTCTCATTCTTATGATCACGAATTCCTTTTGAGCTTCAAATGTGTGATGTCTTGGTAAAACCACACAGCCCTTCTTGTGGGTTCTGCATGCATGGACCTTACTTACCCTGGACCCAAAATATTTGAAAAATCTACTGCATCCATGCTAAGACATCATGCAGACTTTTTGGTCCATTATTCCCTAAATGATATAGTATAACACTACTTACACAGTGCTTTTACTGAGTTAGTGTTTAAAAGTCATCTAGAGATGATTTAAAATATATATGGGTGGATGTGTGTAGAATCGATAAAAATACTGCACTGTTTTATGTAAGAGACACGAGCACCTGCAGGTTCTAGTACTCACAGGGTGCCCTGGAACCAAAGTCTGTGTACTCTGAGGGTGACTGTACTTAGGACACTAAAGAAATGAGCAACACCCACGCCTGGCCCCGAGGGGGAGGAACACAGCTTTTTATTCTTCTTCCTCCTCAGCTACCTCGTCTGTCAGGTGAACTCTGACACTGCTGCTACCAAGCCCGGTGCAGGTGGAGTCAGCAGTTCCTGCATTAACCCCGGGAGCCTGCCCTGGACAAGGCCCAATGTTTCAGATGCCGAAGGGACCAGGGTTCTGGCAGGCATGGGACACCTGACTCACTGGTGGCACAATTTCTCAAACAGAGTGAAGGAGACAGTCACACAACTCCTAAGAAGTCACACACCTGATGGTAGGGTAATCCACAGCACACGTTAATTCATAGGAAACACAAACTTACCCATACACTCCCATCATAAGGCAGGCAAAGTAACTTTGGTTTCACTAATACCCAACTTTTAAAATTTCACTCAGCTGGGGCTGGGGATTTTGCTCAATGGCATAAGCATCTGCCCGGCAAGCGTGAGGCTGTGAGTTTGTGAGTTTGATCCCCAGTTCCAAAATAAATAAATAAATAAAAATTTCACTCAGCAGGTGCTACATAGAGGAAACAGGAGATTATCAAAAATTATTTATTATCTATTACCTGCAGTTTTCAAAAGGTTCTGCTTTCCGCTTTGTCCCAGGTCAATCTTTAAAATGCCAGAAAGTGTCTGAGGTACTGAAGAAAAATCTCTTCACACTTCACCCCTGTCCAGCGCCCAGGAAACAACAACGTCATGCTGCAGATGCGGAGGTCCCTGAGCCACCCCTCCCTGGGACTGGCGAGGAAAGCCAGCTGCTCTTCTCAACCAATGCAAGTGAGAGGTCTGTCACCATCGAAGCAATGCACAAGGAGACCTGGTGACGAAGCTCCACACCTGAACCGTCTTTACCACGCAGAGTCCTTAACTGCCTTCCTTGCTTCCTATCATTAGGTCTCGTCTCCTAAAGACAAGGGCAGCCAAGACCAAGGAGAACCCTTGAAGGATTTGTGGCTCTGTGTCTGCACTGGGACACAAGTAACCATGGCACCAAATTATGAGAAAAACACACACAAGTCACACAGAGGAAAACACTGCAAAACTGGCAGCAAACATCTTCATTACAAATGCCTCCCTCCCAGACTTCTAAGAAATTGGAAGCATCCATGGTTATGAGAGGTGACAAACCACTAGCCAAGTCCTTCACAAAGTGCCCGGCACTTGGATGGCCGCTGGCATGAGGTAAAATGCTGTGTTAGTCAGTGTTCCCTTCACTGAGCTGCCACCCACAGCTCTCAGGAGAGAAGGATTCATTTAGCTCACACACAGTTTCAGGAGATTCCATTCACGGTGGGCAGGCTCCAAAGGTGGAAACGTGTGGAGGGGTGGAGATGCTTAGCTTACGGCTGCCAGGAAGCAGAGAAGCGGAACAGTGTCACACACCCAGAAGTGCACTCTCCCGAGCATTGGTTTGGGGATAACCTCAAAGCCAATCAGTAAGACATCACCGGGACCTCCACTCCCCACATTCTCAACTTGCTACCAAATGCATCCCCTTAAACATACTTCATCTCCAAAGAGAGACCATAGCACGTTTGTAATTCTGCATATAACACATCCATCACAGGTACAACACAACAATGCCATCCTCACAGTCTCAACAGTTCCAGCATTCTCCAAAGTTCAAGTCAAATTTCTTCTGAGACTCAAGATTCATAGCCTTGAGCCACTTTAAAAATCAAAAACAATTAACACAATCCAAAGGTACAATGGCATAGGGTAAACATTCCTATTACAAAAGGGAGGAGCAGGGGTCTCGCTAAGGTGAGACCAAAACCCAGCAGGGCAAACATTAAGGGCTGCCGCTCCAGGTTTGGGGTCTGGGGCACAGGCTGGGAAAGCGAGAGCCCCTGAGGGCTTGGGCAGCCGGGCCCGTGGCCTTTCTCTCTGGCCTGCTCCACGTGTGGCCTGCGGCCTTCCTCAGCAGACACTCCACATTCCTGGCATTTCCAACTTCCTGGGTCTCCACCGCAGCTTGGCTTCATTCCCAAGCTTCTTGCTCAGCCCTTTCAGGGTTCCTTCCTGGCCCCAGGACTCTGTTTCTGTCAGTCAGCAAAAGTAGCACCATTTGGATCCAGTCAAAGTCTGCTGTCAACGGAAACAGTAAGCCACACCTACAGCCCATGACTGACCGTAGTCCCCGAGTCCTGGACACCGGAGCTCGGTGAAATGAGGGCCAGGGAACCAGTTTCCTCGAAGGTCCTCTTCAGGTAGAGGTCCTAGGGACGCTCTTCACAGAAGGAAGACTGACACTGGTACTCGTGAGCCTGCAATGGGCAGGGCCCTGCTGATTTGTGAGGTGCCCTCAAAGCATCTTTCTTCTTGTCACTGTACACAACACCCAGTTTCATATTACTGGCACTAATCTCTTCAGCAGCCATACCTCCCTTGGCCCCAGTGTTTTTTTGGTATCTTGAGACAGGGGTCTCACTATGTAGTTCAGGCTGACCATGAACTTATTATGTACCAGGCCAGCCTCGAACTTGCAGTGATCCTTCTGTCTCAGCCTCCCCAGTGCTGTATAACAGGTGTGCACCACCACGCTAGGTGTACCTGGCTAGGTCCCGACTTTTACGTATCATTTCTTCTGGGCCAAAATTTTAGTTTTTCAAAGTTTCTACTCTGCTTTTGCCACTGATTCTTACTATCCATCTGGCCAAAAGCAGACAGCAGTACCCATAAATGCTAGGTTGAACATCAGGCTGTCTTGGAATTTCCTGTTAGGTTAATTAGTCTATCATCTCAAGACATGCACAAAATGTACAGATTTTCTGCCAGAGTGTAACACACATGGCCTCTAGTCCAACTGCCAGTGGGGTCCTTGTTCCCAATTGAAATGCCATGGGCCTGGCCTTTACTATCCACAGTCCTACCAGCATTCTGTCTCTGGAATTATGACCATCAGGGTTCAATTAGATCATTTTAGGGCTTCTCTAGCTCATTATTTCCAAACTCCTCCCACAAAGCAGTT
This sequence comes from Dolichotis patagonum, assembly GCA_004027295.1. Classification (NCBI taxonomy): domain Eukaryota; kingdom Metazoa; phylum Chordata; class Mammalia; order Rodentia; family Caviidae; genus Dolichotis; species Dolichotis patagonum. The sequence continues at coordinate 20,286 of PVJX010013776.1, forward strand.
TCAAATTATGAAACATGGTCAGGTGTAGTCAAAGCAATGCCCATACTTTCTCTGGTAGCATTTTTCTGTATTAGTCTGTTTCTCATTGCTGGACACACTACCCTGATGCCCACACTTTAGAAGAGGGAAGCTTTAACTTAGCTTGTGGTTTCAGGAGGTTCAGGACATGGTTGGTGGGCTCCAAGTTAGAAACCTCACGGTGAAAGGGCAAACCTGCTAAGTTCATAGTGACCAGGAAACAGAGAAGGGGAAAATGCCAGAGTGAAGGGCCCGGGGACCAGACACAGATCCCAAGGGCACGCCTTTGTGACCCACCAGACAAACCTAGAAGTGTGCTTCACCAATTTCCAGGGCTGACCCCAAACCAATCAAGTTGAAACCCCACCCTAACTGCTACAGGCAAGGAACTCGGTTATGTAAACCTCTCATGCCAAGAAAACCAGCCTCCTATCTAGAGTTGCTGATGTCTGGTTGGGGTTTTTCACAAAGACAATATTTGTTCATGTTTGTAAATGACACAACTCTTCACATTGTTACTCAAGACCCAAAAGACTAATTCTGATAAACCATTCACACTGGCAGGTTCTACAGCTGCAGATTCAACCAACCAGACCGAAAAAGTTTCTTTAAAAAACTGCATAGAGCATACAGACTTCTTTCTGCATTGATCAGGTAGACTTTTTTCTTGTCATTACTGCCTGAATGATGTTACATCACATAGCATTTACACTGTAATAGGTACATAAGTCATCTAGAGATTATTTAAAACACACAGGAAGATACTCATACACTATGCAAATACTGTTATATTGTATATAAGGGACTTAAGCATATTCAGATTCTGGTATCCACAAGGGTCCTAAAACCAACCCCCTGGACAGACCAGGGAAAATTGCTCTTAATACTACCTGACATGCTCAAGGATATCATGCTATATTTGGAAAAGCAGGAGATGCTAAAAGATACAGGGCTTTCAGTGGCCATTTTCTCCTACAAAGAGGACTCATTTCTTCACACTAATAACACTCGGCTTTGGAAAATGGTTTCCTTTCAATTAAGGTCAAGGTTCTCTTTCTACCCTCTAAATTGAAAGCTACTAAAATTTAAGCAGACTTAGGTTTGCTCATTGGGACCAATTTTCCTTGGCTTCAGTCACACACAGGCTGTCTGGTTTCTTTCTTTTTTTTGGTACTGGGGATTGAACTCATGACTTCATGTTTGCCAAGCAGGCACTTACACCACTGAGCTAAAGCCCCAGTCCCCGGTTTGATTCTTAAGAAGGATTTTTTTGGTTAGTTCATATACAGTAACATTCCAAAAAAGCCTCTAAAACCTAAGACATTCCTCTAGGCATGCATAACATACCTAGAATTCAATTAGACAGTAAACATTTACTTTAACAAATACTCTTTAAGGAAATAAATGAAAGCAAGTCTCTCTGGTTTGGAATGGATGATCATACCCATAGTATTTGTCAATCTTAGGAGCAGGGCTGGGCCCGTGGTGATACTGAAGATATTTACTACAGACCAGCCAGAGATAAGAAGACAGGGCTTGGACCCTGAAAAACCCACACCACAGGGCAGAAGGCCATACCGTGCGAGGGTGAGCGTTCACAAGGGAAGGGTCGGTTCTAGCCACCACACTTTGATGAGGAAGGGAGGAGCCCCCAGCAATCCTACTCGGGCAGTGGGCCAGGAAGCTGCAGTCACTTGTCCTGATATGTTTAATCCAAGGCCCAAGGTGATGTGCCATTTCCCACAGGCACTCGAACCTTCCGTCGGACTACTTTTCCTTTCACAGGACATAGTACTTACACTGGGACAGATGCCAACACCACCCAGGGAACAGGCTGACCTGTCCTACATGCACACCTCCTAAGGCATGGTCACCGCTTTCAGATAAGCAGACAAATGCCACCTGTCCCAGCACACCAGTGCAGCCAAGAGCACGGACTAACAGAGCACTTCTCAATGCCACCGCCAAAATTTTCTATTCTTTCTGAATTCATTTTATCTTGAAGGCACACAGCAGTGGCGGAGAAGGCAACCCTGATCCTTCAGAATTAAAGGGCATCTCTTACCACGATGTCAGGATTTATTCTAAGAAAGCTTGGAGAAGGCAGGCCACACGCAGATCACTGTTATAGCTGATCAGCGGCTCTGAGAGTTCATTATGGCGAGTCAGGCCTGGGAGCACATGCCTGTGACCCCAGGAGGGTGAGGCAGGAGGACGCTGGGAGCTGGAGGCCAGCCTGAACTACATAGTTAGACACTGTCTCAAAAAATGCAAAAGCAAAACAACAAAAAGATTCATTATTTCATTCTGTCTGCTTCTGAATATATTAAAAACCTTCCATAATTAAACTTTTTAAAAGGCATTTCTGGATATCCACATTTAAGGTTCCAGAAAACATGAGGCTTTTTCTGAGTTCTGACCTCAGTGTGCCTAATCTGAGAGCACGCACACATGTGAAAGTGCCCAGGTGTCAGCTGCATGTACAGATGTGCCGGGGGGCGGGTTCCCGAGCCCCCCTAGCGCAGAGAGCTGCAGGTGATCACAGGGGTCAGCCCACGCCAGGGCTAGTGTCCAAACCCCACTAGGTCAGTGAACACAGCTACAGAGGGTTCCACTCCTCCAGCGTCCTGGATGAAGCTCCTACCTGAGAGGCACACGTTAGGGGTTCTGCCTTTCCAGGAAAGCCAAAAACACAAATTTCAACATGAAAGCTACTGGTTTTCTCCTTTTGCTGGTGCTCTGAACCCAGGGTCTTATCCATGTGAGGCAACTGCTCTATCACTGAGCTGTATCTCAGCACTTCTGAATTTTAAAAACTGAAAACAAAGTTTTAAAGAATTTTAAAACCAGGCATGGTGGTGGAGGCCTGCAATCCTAACACTCAGGAGGCTGAAGAAGGAAGACTGCAAATATGATACTGTCTCAAAAAACAAGATCCCAAACAAGACAACAAAAACAAGAAAACCTCAGCCAGGTATGGTGGCACACACCTATAAGCCCAGCACTCTGGAAGGCCGAGGCAGGACGATCCCAAATTCAAGACCAATGTAGGCAGCTTAGTGACTTGTCAAGACTCTGCCTAAAATACATTTTTATAAGAGCTACAGATGTAGCTCAGCATAAAGGTCCTGAGTTTAACCACCGATAGCCGCCCCCTTTCCCCCCAAGAAGCCACCTCTGACCTCAGGTCTGCAGAGGGCGGTCAAGGGGTAACCTTGCTAACACCTAGCTATGAACCCCATTCACCCAGACACACCTGCTCAGCATGACCCACCTCGGTGGGCGGAGGCAGCAGTCAGAAGGCTTACTGCCTCAGTCTGATCCAACTGTGAACCCAGGAGATGCGATCTTATATTCCACGATATGAGAGGGAAGTCCAGTTAACAGCACCTGCTTTGTGCTCTTGGCACTTAGAAACGCAAGCAGGCTCTGTGTGCTGCCAGGACAGATTCCACAGGGGGAGCTCACAGCCCTTCAAGAGAAAGGTAAACAGATCTCACTGTGGAAAAGTTACTCTGCAAAGTAACAGGAATGGGTGTATGCAGAAGAAAAAATAGAATCAAAAATAAATAACTCAGGAAAAGATAATCCAGGGCCGGGAGTTTAGCTTAGCAGCGTAAGTGTCTGCTTGGCAAACACGAGGTTGTGAGTTCAATCTCTAGCACCAAAGGAAAAAAAAAAAGAAAAGAAAAAATAAAGCTAAGGTTTTCAGGAACAATAAAAAGTGGCAAGATTATAATATAATGTGATTTCAGTTTTTTAAAAATAAAATACATACAGACTATATATAAAAATACTAATGTTAAAAAGTTAACCTTACTGGTAGTTGTCTTTCAATAGTAAGATTCTCACTGCTTTTATTTTATCTAGCATGCTTAAAACTTTCTACAATTAACACACATTTCTGATAAAACTATAATAAATGTAAAAAAAAAAAAAGTCTCCCTGCGTCAGCTGACCCCTGGCCTGGGCAGCTCTGGACAGGACACAGCTAAGGCTCAGGATGGCTGTGGGTGCTCACGACCTCTGCCCAGGCCCGTGCTGGACAGCTGAAGGCCAGTACCAGCCACGTACGGGATTTCCAGCCATCTCGCGTCCACATTTTATTCTATTTTATTTTTTTGTCTTTTTGAGACAGGGTCTCTCTATGCAGCCCAGGCTGGTCTTGAACTCACGATGATCCCCCTGCCGCAGCCTCCCAAGTGCTGGGATTACAGGTGTGAGCCAACACACCCAGCTTCGAATCCACATTTTAAAAAGAACAAAATATGCAAAGGAAATGATGTGAAAATATAGTGACTTAATCCTAAATGTCCAAATATTACCATTTCAACGTTTAACCAATGTTTGAAAAAGGTTGTGCTGTGGGGGTGAAACCAGGGTTTCACACACACACACAGCTGTGACCTCAGAGGACAAACTCTATGTTCTCCACTCTGCACTACATCTTGCAAAGCAGAGGTGATCACAGATGCAATGCACACTCAATTCCCCCCGGTGACCTCTCTGGGTCCTTGGCCACATGTGGCCTGGGCCTCAGCCACCCAGCAGTTACTACAGCCAGGATTCCTTTGTGTTGAACGTAGCATTTACTGCTGTCAGTGAGTTGGAAAGCACCTGTGCTGAGCTGTTACGAGTGTCATCCGGAGGGGTTTTGAGGAGTCAAGCACGGAGCCATTTGCTGGCAGATGTGTGCGTGTGCGTGTGCGCTGTATCCTGAAAGGGAAGGTATGAACACTGGTGGGCCTAACCTATTCAATAACTCTTCCTGTTAGTGCCTTCTTCTTTACAGGATTATTTAGGTGTTTAATCACGACACACGAGGGAGTATACCATGAAACTCTGGTTTTCATTAGGTTAGGACTCCAAGTTATTAAACAAGTTAGATTCAAGTCTTAACATTAACTCAGACATTGGTTCCTTACCATTGCCCACACTGCCATCTGGAATGGTACTGAATCTACGCTGGCAAGCTGGGTCATTGAGAAAGGCCTCCTGGCCTCAAAAGAGGGAGAAGTGAAATTATCCCTGTAGCCTCTCTCTTGGAGCTCCAGGCTTGGAAGAGGCATTGCCGGGAGCCACACTGTCCGTGGCCCTGTGGGTCTGGCTTCGTCCTCAGCCTCAACTCCCCAAGCAGAACTGGAACGGGGGCCCTAGTCACAAGGCGTTTTAAAGTACAGCTTGTTTTGATTTTAATTTCGTCTAATATTTTAGAGGAGACGTTCCACCTCTCTTTACCCTGCCCAGCAACTGGCCCGGTCCTTGTCCACCACCTCTGAAAGTGCCGGCCCAGACTACAGTGCCCGGATGACTGCAGCGTCTTCCCCACTGTAATGCAGTCCCAAGTCCTGACTGCTGGAAGTCTTGGAATTAGGCAGCATAAGTATTCCTTTTGCGTTTTTTTAATCTGTTGCTATTTTGGGTCCTTTTACACTGCTATGTCAATTTGAAATTTCCTTGTCAATTTCAATTTTTTAAAAATCTTGGATTTTACTAAGATTATGATTGATCTATGAGTAAACTTTGGGAAAACTATCACTTTAAAAATACTGAGTAATGCATGGCGCCGGGGATTTAGCTCAGCGGCATACATGCCTGCCTGGCAAGTGCAGCTGTGAACTTGATCCTCTATACCAAAGAATAAATAGATAAATAAATAAATAAATAAATAAATAAAACTGAGTCTTCTAGCTGGCCTGGTGGCACATATCTATGATCCCAGCACTCTAGAGGCTGAGGAAGGAGGATTATAGTGAGTTTGAGGCCAGCCTGAGCTACAGAGATAGCCTATCTAAAATATAAATAAAAACAAAAAAACTGAGTCTTCTGATCCATGAACATATTCCCCTTTTTATTTAGCTCTTTAATTTATTTGGCACTGCTTTGTGGTTTTAAGTTATTATTCACCAGTGTTTCATACTTCAGAGTGCTACTGGAAATGAAGTCACACTGTAAATCTCAGTTTCCACGGGCAGTGGAAGGGCCTGGCCAAGTGAGTGCACTCCAAGGGGCAGCAGCATGAGTAAAGCTGGCACAGGAGAAAGCCACAAGCTTGGGGACAGGAGGGCCGGACACGGTGGACGCCGCTGGTGCAGGAGCACTGAACCCACAACAGGAGAAACAAACAGTGAAGTCCCGCTGGAGAAGGAAGAGGCAGCAGTCGTTACCGAAGTGTGGCTGACCGTTGCATTTTAAAGTGTCCTGGAAGAAATCCTGGGTCAGGGGATACCTCGGTAGTCCCAGACCCAGAACAGGGCATTCGAGGGAAGACGATACAGACTTGAAAGCTACTGAGGAAAACATTAATGTAATGCCCAACATAGAGAGCAGACCAGCCCGGGATAGAGCACTTGCCTTTTCTGCTAGAAATCACTGCCAACAAGGAGTGAGGGGGAGACAGGAGCAGGGCGGGGAGAACCAGGGAGCGGGACAAAGTGAAGGCACCATCAACGAAATCCTGAAGGGAGCAGCTCGGCCATCTACTGCCCCAATTCCTCTTTCTACTAAGGAAATGAAAAGGTAGAAACACAAATAAGGCAGGTTAGAAAGGATGGCGCCAAGACTGCTGATGACATTCCCAGCTGCAAGGCGAGACCTCCTGCCCCTGCATTAAAATGGAAGCAACAGAAACAGGACTGAATGAAACCACGTGGCACGGAGCACAAAGGGAAGCGACGAAGTCACACACAGTGTCCCCGAAGTCCCTCCAGAAGTCACTGTGGGTGACAGCTGGCAGTGTCCACTCTGCTGGACCACATTCTTGGGCCTCCTAGATGCCAAATATCACCGGTGTTACTAAGGCTCTCTTGCTTATGGAAAGCATTTCTAAATCAAATGATGAAGCTTCAGATTTACATGGAATATTTACCTGTTGGCAGGGGAAACTGTTCATTGTTAATCATTTACTTTGGTATAGAACAATCTTTTTTCTTTTTTAAAAAATTTAAAATTTTCTTTCTTTTTAATTTTCTGGCTATCTAGCCAAAGCTGGCTTCAAATCATGGCAATCCTCCTGCCTCAGTCTCCTAAATTCTGGGATTACAGACATGCACAACCACGCCCAGTTAACAAGCTTTATCACATGATTAATAATTCTTCTCGCCTCATAACTACTTGAATATGTATCCAACCCATGAAAGCACACACATTTGCATTCAAGCAAATCTTCTCCATGTGGTTTCCAAGGGCAAAGGGACCAGGGTAAGAGGTCAATGGATGATCCTACTGTGTAGTAAAATATGCCAGTCCCTGAACCCAGCTCCTTGGGGATCCCCTGGGAATGGGCACTGGGGCGGCGATGGTGCTGTGCACCAGCGGTGGGACACCTAGGGCGCACACCCTTTTGGCCTGTAGGACGCCTCAGGAGCAGCAGTCATTGCTATCCCAACTGTCTCGAGAATCTGAAAGCTAGTCATCTGCCTGAGGGACACAGCCAGTTAACACACAGTTAGTTCTACCCTTGCTCCCTAACAGAAGCCATCTTCCCGCTCAACGTTCCTCACGGAGCCCAGCTTTGTTAGCAGCATCCACATGCACAGCGGAAATCCACTCCCAAGGCTGCTGTGGACCCCGAGGTCCTGGCCAGTCCCCTGCGTGGGCTGATGGCTGGAGAGCTGCCCTCAGGAGATGCACAGATGGAAGCTACCTGTTAAAGATAGCAGAGAAGAAAGACAGAAAGACAGAAAGAAAGAACGCACACTGGCGATGCTACAGGGCTACCACGCCAGCCGCACCCTGCCCTGTTCAGTTGTCCTTCAGTCCTCAAGTGACACGGTGAGTGAGCTCCTCTGCCTGACACCAGGGCCATCGCTGAGCACCCACTGCTGACACACGCAACGCTGGGTGCTAGGACGGTGGAGAAGGGCAAGGGCACAGTGGGAAGAGACTCCTACCCTGCCCCCACACAACAGTGATGCCCAGAACGCTTCCTAAATTCCAGCTGCTCCAACTAACATGTCAGCCAGACACAAATTTACAAACTGGAAAACCTAATTATGGAAACTAGCTCCCTTCCAAATACACCACTAACAAAATAACCTAAGATGGGTAAAATCTAATATATAAAAATTGAATGACGAATACATTTTGCTTTGAATTTGAGAACTACAAACTTCTGGTAACTTGATTCAAATAAAGAGAAGCGGGCAGTGACTATGATAACAGATGTGACTTTTTTTTCCAGCAAGTTTGAACCTAACTCTATTAAAAATAGCTCTAAAAGAGATTATTGACAAAATTTAAAAAATTCAATTTAAGCAGTGGGAGTCAAACCCAGGCCTGATACGTCTTAGTCTAGTGCTCTATCACTGCACTATAACCCAGCCCCCAAAATCATCTTGGTTGCAAACTGCCAGGTGTGCACACAATTGGCACCAAGTAATCCGTATTTTTCACTTCCTGGCACACAGAGAAAACGCTGAAGTAACGGGAGAAGGTTGCTCCAAGCACAGCCAGAGCCTCAGCACGCCTAGCGCAGTGAAGGCAGTGCCTCTGCGCAGAGCGCCTGCAGCAGTCTCACCTCCTCCCCAGGGAGTTCTGCCCCCTTGGCCTAAATGCTGTAATCCTCCTCGACTCCAGACTCCAGTGTCAGCCAGAACCTCGGCCCTGGCTGACACACTCCCTGGGGCACACGCCTCGGAAGCCCATTTTAACAGGAAGGGGTCCAGGCCTAGACAGGAGAGCTCTCCCGCTACACCAACAACTGTCTGCTACTTAGAACTGGGCAGCACTTCTACTTCCTGCTTACTATGATACATCCATTGCCACAAGGAAGAACTCCAACAAACTACTAAATTGACAAATACTTCGCTGGTTTTCTTAGTAGCAGTGATAATATTGTTGGCATGACTGGAAATATAAATATAATTTAGTAACTCTGAAAAAGCAACTCAGGCTGGGCGTGGTGGCTCACACCTGTAATCCCAGCACTTGGGAGGCTGAGGCAGGAGGTTCATTATGAGTTTGAGGCCAGCCTGGGCTACAATGTAAACTCAAGGCCAGCTTGAACTGCATAGCAAGACTTTATCTCAAAAAGACAAAACAACAACAACAAAACAAAAAACCCCTCAGCAATACAAATAAAAGCCATAAAAATGTTCTTTACCCCAGTAATGTCATCTCTAAAGTTGATTGTAAAGAAATCAATGATTCTAAGGAAATCAGTACAGATTTGCATAAAAGGTGCTCATTACTGGCTCTTTGCAATGGATTATGGGACGTTAGCACATGAAAGTCAATGTGACCATAAAAGTCCTGTTTTATAGCCATATTTAATAGCATGAAAATGCGCATGATCACAGACACTCCTGAGAGTGGCCAGGGTGCTGGGTCCTGGAGGGCGGTGGGCAGCTTCTGTGGACTCTCAGTCTCAGGGAGGTGGAGCCAGCACTGTGGCGGCAGCTCCCACATGGCCACGCAGGAAGCCATGGCGCAGTGGGCTGGGCCTCAGGGTCCACAGCAGACTTGGGATCAGCAAGGGTGCAGCCAGCCTTCAGTGGGGGTGGGCACTGCCCACAAAGTGAGAACCAGACGGGGTCCACAGGATCACACGAGGACAGAGCCCGCAGCAAGGACTGCCGTTCAGACCAAGGGAAATGACACTTCTCCCTCTGTGGAATGGGCGTGGGACAGAGAGGAAGGCGGGCAGTGGTACTGTCAGGGAAGGCCTGGGCGGAAGGCCAGGAGTGACCAGGAGACACTGCGATGGGTGGGGCGCAGGAGACACCTGCAGAGGAGCTCTGGGAGGGGACGGTGGGCTGGCAGGAGAGCAGATGAAAGAAGTCAGGGAGGGGCGCAAGCAAGGCCGGTCACCAAAGAGTACGCACAGTGTGGTCAGGAAAAGAGACATTAGCAGCTTGGTGGGGAGGGGGACAGCGCACTGCCAGTGACATTAACCTAAGCGACAAGGCCTTCAAGCTGTAACACACTCAGCACCTCAGACCTAACGTGACTTCACACTGACAGGTTAGGGTCACGTGCCGTGCCCAGGCCTGATACGCTGCCACCTGGGCGTCTTATTCCCACAAAGAAAACAGCACGCCTAGTGCCACAGCCGTGCCCACTGGTACCAGAAAGGACTGAAAGAGTTTTGCCCTAGAATAAAGTACTGTACAGCTAAGGTGAGCGGAAGGCCAAAGTAGGAGAAAGCCTACCACTTCCTGCTTCTTCTTCAACCCTAACTGCAACTCCCCTTCCTGTTCGCATACAAAGAGAATTCCAATCACATCATCAATATCCGCCCCGTGTGCCACTTCAATCACAGGTCGTATAACCCTCTGCCTCTCTCTATCTGGTCGAAGGAGAAGCCCAGCCACCATGGGTTGTGTGTTCCTTACCTCGTCCTCAACTCAGTAAACCTGTTACTTTTGTACTTTTGCTTCGCTATTGTGCCAAAATACTCTAATGAGGACCTCCCTCCTTGAGCTAGGATAGGGTTTAAATTCTTAAAGGATTAAGGCTCCTGAGAGAATGCTGAATACCTAAAAGTAACCAAGAAGACGTTTTTGAGATATTAACATCCTAAAGTACCCCCAAGAAGACATGGCAATAGGTGTCATAATCACTGTAATTCCTTGGATTCCAGGGAAACCTGTGTGCATGGAAAAGACCTGGCTCCCAGATTAACAATGTTACCTCGCTCCATCATGAAAAACAGGCGCGTCTGCTACACACAGCCGCCGTTTACTATCTAACAGTACACACATTTTCATTATAAAACAGTGGGACAGCTTTATATTAAACATGTTAAAAGCGATCATACCTGTGTTATCTGTATATTTTTGTTTTGTTTGTCTTTTTGAGACAGGGTCTGCTATGCAGTTCAGGCTGGCTTTGCACTCACTTTGTGGCCCAGGCTGGCCTCAAACCTGTAATCATCCTCCTGCCTCAGCCTCCCAAGTGCTGGGATTACAGGAGTGTGCCAACACGCCTGGCTTGACCAGTATATTTTTCACACTCTCTTGATTTTTCAGAGTTAAAGTTACCTTATTTTAAGACCACAAGTGTTATTGTTTTTAAGAGTTGCTTTTTCTAAACTAACACCTCAGTACTCAGGTTTATTTTTTTTTAAAGAAATGTTTAATTTTATTTAAAGAGAAAAAAAAGCAATACAGAAAAAAAAGGGTAGAAACAATACAAAACCTCAAAAAAAACCACAAATCACTAGTTGACAAACCACATACTGTCCTCCCAGAAATAGCTGTTCATGTTACAAAATTAAGGCATACAAAGTGAACACACAGTGAGGCTGCAAACAGTTACAAAAAAAACAGGATGGAATAAAGCCAATTGAGACAGTATAGTGAAATTGGCACAGAACATCAAAGCAGGTCACCAGGACAACAGTAATAGGCAACATTGTATATCTCGTTGTCTTCACAATAGTTGTTCTTCTACTAGGTTCAGCAAAATCAAAGAAATACACAACATTATAGAACACATCAACACAGAGTATTGAATAGAGCAACACCGTTAATCAGGACAAAGCAAAACAGCGATAGAAATATCTGCCTTCAGAGATAGTAGAAGGAAACTCCCCCGACTTGCTGTACCAAATATGGTCACCTGCTAAGAGATACCCAGATCCCTGAGATCCCTGGATCCCAATTGTTAAGGGGGGGGGGGTATGTGGTATGATTGATTCTAAGCCCGCGCCCCGGTAAGCAGCAGGCTGCTTACTGGTTGGCTCGGTGCCCTAAGTTCCAACATGGCGCGGATCTCAGGAAACGCTCTTGCTTCTTGTTTCCCCACCCTGGGGTGGCCGAGTGTTCAGGTTTAAATGCAGTGGGCACTCTGCAATCAGTAAGCGGGGCTTGGGTCACAGTCTGACACTGGGTCTCTAACTAACGGGTTCACCACTTCTGGATTTAGGAGATGCGTGTACAGCAGGGCTGAGACACAGAAAGGTCTGATCTGCCTGTGCCATGCCAAAGTAACTGTATTTGAAAACAACATTTGTTTGCAGTACTGGGGATGGACCCAGGGCCTCACACACGCTAGGCCAGCGTTGTTCTGCCACATCCCCAGCCTGAGGACATCTGCAAGCTTACTTTAAAAAGTATGCAGCTCATCAGGCAGGGCCACATTTGATTTGAAAGCCATTAAAAGGGAGGGCAAAGGCAAGGAACGGCTCCACCCAAAGCCCATTGTGCTGGATTTCCTGTTACATTGCTGACATTCCTGGAGCAGTTTGCTTCTCTTTTCTTTCTCCTGTTGGTATTTCAGCACAGGGTGAGTGTTCAGCCACACTGTATAGCAGTTCCCTTTCCAGAGGAAGACAGAAGAGGAAATGTGCGTGTTACTAAATTTCGTTCCTCTTTCTCCCTGCAAAAGATCTTTATTTCAGCGAAACAACCGTGAGGCAGGTCCCTGTCACCAAGACTAAGGAACAGCAGTGCAGCTGACATGTGTCTCTGGGTCTGTTTCTACAGATCTCTTGGCATGTGTGGAGTCAGAACCAGACCAGATCTGCACCACAGGAAGAACTGCTTTTGGGGGTGGTGTCTATTCCGTGTGCAGTGTGTGTGTGTGTGGGGGGATTACTCAGCTGGGACCAGGGTGTGGAATCATCTCCCTGAGCAAATAGTAATGACCGCAGACCTCACTCACTCAGAGAGGCAGCCGGGAGGCTTCTGCATACGCAGACTCCCTGGACCCAGGCCGTTGCCTCTGAGAGAGAAAGCAGGACAAGAACACAACACACGACAGACAACTGGCCAACACAAAGGGTCGTGCCTAACCGCCTATGAGTTAGAAGCAAACTGCTCCAGGAACCGGACTAGGACCCAGGTGGAGGGCATGTAACTAAAATCCCAGCACTATAGGAGTCTGGAGCTCTAGATCAAGTCTAGACAGGGTAGCTTAGTGATTTAGTGAGACCCTGTCTCAAAATTAAAATTTAAAAAAATTTGTTTTTAAAGGGCTGGAGCTGGGCATGGAGGCTGAGGCAGGAGGTTGCTGTGAGCCTGAGGCCAGCCTGGGCTACAAAGTGAGTTCAAGGCCAACCTGAACTACATAGCAAGACCCTGTCATAAAAAGACCAAAAAAAGGGGTAGGGGCTGGGAATGCGCAGCTCAATATGAAGCCCCTGGATTAATTCCCCATTACCACACACACAGACCCACACAAAGTCTGCCTGGGAACTGCTCTCATCCTAAAGGAAGAGTCAGGAGCATGCTGGACTTCAAAACATAATTTAGGCTGAGCCTTAATAGACCCTAGAATCACATCAAAAGAGGATGGGAGGCTATGACCAGCCAACGACCATACTACAGAGAGTGCCGGTGAGCCAGCCAGGCCGTGTCTAGGAGCCTGCACCTGGTTCCCCGGCAGAGGGAGCTGACTGGTGTCCAGTCAGGCAGAGCACTGGAAGTTGCTGCTGGAGCTGAGGAAGCCTCAGGACCCGGGGGAGGGCTGTGCCTGTGCCCCCAAAACGCGAGGAGGGGCAGAGCCCTTGCAGGCACAACGAAACACCTTACAATGAATGGCAGCAGCGTCTAGCAGAGAGCAGCAAAAACAAGGGACTCCAAAGCCGTAACTCAAAGATTGCAGGAGCACTGTCCCACGACCCTCCCCAGCCCTGTCCCCCCACCCCAAATACTCTGCACGTGGTCTGCCAGTGCTCTGCAGGTCAAGCTGGGGGGTTGGGACGCACAGTGCTGCGGCGGCCGGCTTGGCGCTCCTCCGCAACCCCTGCTGCAGTTCCCCCTAAACCAGCGGGCAGTGACCAGAACCCCTCTCCAGTGACTCCAGTGACTGCTGTGGTAAGATCATATGTGGCCGGCACTCAGGTCAGCAGCTGGCACAGGGGCACAGGCAGCTGAGTCAGATAGAAATATTACAGGCAGTCAGACAGGGCTGGGCCCGCAAAGGAGCCAGAGCAGAAGACCAGATGCCTCATGACCTTGAAGGAGATAAGACTCCTCTGCTGCAAGCCAGATCTCAAGACAAAAGACAAAACAAATGCAACCACACCCTAAGTATAAACATCAGGGATTGATAGTCTAAATAGGTATGGATCACCTTGAGGTAAGGAGTCGCCATCCCAACCCCCCACAGGAAGAGTCACTGCTTTTTAAGCATGCCCACTTGCTATGTGACTCGCTTCTCCATTTGTCCCTGATTTGGTCAATTTTATCAGAACAATTAATCTTATTGGTTGACTGCAATTCTGTCCCACCTCATGCCAATCTGCCTTGCAAGTTTCCAGTTTTCCCCATCTTGAACCTGTCTCACCTCATGGTTTTACTACATGGTTTTATAAAAGTCCCTAGAAAAGACCGTCTTTGGTTACTTCTCTCTCCTAGACAAAAAAGCTTTTTCTCTCAATAAACATATTCTGCTCTTAACCTCCACTGTTTTTAAAATTCATTCTTTCATTTTAGAGAACATGAACTCAGAGTTTCCTTCCCCTCTGTCACTGAGACTGCTGTTCTCAGGAACCAGTCTCTGAACACACGTCTTGGCCACCACCGCGCTCCTTCTGCTTAATTTGATGCCCTACAATCAGTTTGTTTACATTTTCCCAGCCTTCATTCATTAAAGGTTTAAATCACTTAAATATAAAATAAAAGAGGAGAAGAACTGCTCAAGTGAGGATTAAGAACATGGCAGCAGACACCAGAGTCCTGCAGGCACAGGCCAGCACCCCGGCAGGTGGAACGGGCTCTGGCAAGGCCAGGACAGTCCTGAGAGAACGCATGGCATTGCTGAAGAGATGCTCACCCAGAGCTTCCCTGTGGGACACCAGATAAAGCACTTTTATTCCCAGGGGTCCCGGGCCCCTGCACTGCCCTAGGTGGGGGCTGAAGTGTACCCTCACTCTCCCAGGCCCCAGACACTGTCCCCCTCCCCCCAGGCCTGGAGATGGCCTGGTTTACCCTCGACCAGACCAGCGAGACAACCTGAGCCACAGGCTTCCGCACAGAATAAGGGCACGTGTGTGAGTATCACCGTGAATCAATGAGTGCTTTTTATTTTTTAATTTATTTTTATTTTATTTTATTTTTACTGGTACCGGGGATCAAACTCACAACCTTGTGCTTGCAAGGCAGGCGCTTATGCTGCTGAGCTAAATCCCCAGCCCAATGAGTGCTTTTTAAAATGTGAAGAGGAAAACCTGGAAATATGGTCGTTTGAAACCATAAAGATTAAAGAAAAAGTAGAATTTAATGTTACAAGGGAGTAAATTGGCAAGTGAAATGCTTATTTATGCCAATAAAATGTGCCCAAAGCTACAAAACACGGTACTCATAATCAGAAACATCTTATCTTCGCAATTCCTTGAATCTGTACATCTAAAGAAAACTCCTTGCTTAGGAACACCTGACCTAGTTTATTCTTACTTATAGGAATTTTCTTAAATCTTCACTAATTTTTTTCAAAAGTTTTATGAACATTATACATCATTTGACATATATATTACACCATTATGCAGAAAACATCTATCCTAAAGTCTTTTACTTTTTTCTAGTAATTGTCAGTGTAAAATGTTTTGGTTAGAAATATACCTGTCCATGTTAACTGGCATGGGTATGCTTAACGTATAAGCATTCACCATGCTCTAAGCTTATAAATTGTGCACTAAATTAAAATATAAATTTGACTTTAATAAAAGTTAAAGTCAGGCATGGGAGCACATGCCTGTAATTCCAGAGCTCGGAGAGGCTGAGGCAGCAGACTGCAAATTTGAGTCCAGTTGAAGCAACTTGACAAGATCCTGTCTCAAAAAGCAAAAAAACCAGCAAAAAACTTGGATGCAACACTCAGGGTAAAGGTCTGAGCCAGCCCCTCATGCCAAACAGTCCTTTACCAACATTCAAGTAAATATTCCCAATAATTTTTAGTCAAGTAAAATGGAAAAATGTATCCAATAAACAAGATACTGCACATGAAAGCACTGCCACGACTTGGCATCCAGGAGAGCCAGGGAGAACAGCGGGCGCACAGCCACTCTGAGGAATGCTGGGACTTAAAGACAGCGCCTAAACTGGAAATAGAGAAGAGCGAAACTGCACCTCAAATAACAGGAGACAAAGGGGGTAAGCTGCATTGAGAATTCTCTTCACCTATTACACGACATCCTAACCGTCTGCTGTGCCCCACAGACAGGCACGGATGGTCCTGAAGAAATGCCCCTCTCCTCATTCCTCCTCAATGTGGTTCACAGAACGACTTTCCTGTCTGAAGTCCCTGGAAGCCAGCGCAGCCTGTCTGTGTCGGAGGGCTAGGAGGGGAGCTCACTGCTTTAATTTGGGGAGCACCAACATGGTAAATGAAGCTCCTGATAGTAATAAACATAAACGCTGACGGAACTTCACGGGCATCATGACCCTCAATGCTCCTGTACTGTAAATGCATTAGAAACAGCACCAGCCTCATTGTTTCTGGCACTGTAATTACCACTAATTTTACCCTAATAAGATTCCATTTGCACTGTGGAGTATTTGCTTGACTCGTTTCTTTTTCTCACAAATGAAAAACTGCAAAGAACACTAGGCTCTGACTGCTTCTTTTGTTTGCAATTGATTGGCAGATTTGAAGCTTTGTGTTAGCTTAAAAGCCCCTCTAGTCTTCCTCTGGGGTTTCCCCAGGACCGCCCCTCTCAAGTTCAAAACCATCCCATTTTGTGTGTCTGGGGACAGCACTTGGCATCATATTCAAGTTTAGACTTCACAATGAACAGGCTGTGCCTCTAGGACAGTGCTACAACCCTCCCCGCCATTGTTCTCTCTCTGTCTCTCCCTCCTCCCACTTCCCCTCGCCCTCAGACAAGGTCTCCCTATGTAGCTCAGGCTGGCCTGGAGCTCCCATAGCCCAGGCTAGTTTTGTACTCCCATCCAGCGCTGGCCTGGAGCTCCCATAGCCCAGGCTAGTTTTGTACTCCCAGAAATCCTCCTGCCTCTGCAGCCCAAGTGCTAGAGTTACAGGTGTGTGCCATCATGTCTGGCTAATTCTCTTGTTCAGGTCTATTAATAAACTACTAGAGAAATGAGATTGCCTCTGGAAACACAAGATAGTGAGAAGACACTGCTACCCTTTTTCCGCGACTGTAATGCCTGGGGCAGGTAATTATTCCTAATAAAGGTGCTGAAGCGCTCCTGGTGTGATTTGAGCATGAAATTTCCTTTTTAAGGCAGCAAAAATATTTTGCTTACTTCCACTTCATGCAACTGAGGTTTTAAGATGACAGATGGAAATAAAACACTTCCATAAGCCCTTTCATAGCATTGAGACAATTTTGCTAGTTAAATCTTATGAACTATTTTTGTGGACACTAGTTCCACCCTTTGACTGGGTTTTATTCAGGTATGCACACTGCTAAGAGATCACAAAAATACAGCGTGAAGCTGTGTATTTGTTATGATTGGTGTTACCTCTATTAATATATTCTTTCCTAAGCAACTGAGAGGGCAAAGGGTACCATCACATTTTGATGATTTCTCAATCTTTTCTAGTTTTTGCTTTTTCCTCCTTTTTTTGCGATAAGGTCTCACAAAGTCACCCAAGCTGACCTAGAACTTGTAACCCTCCTGCCTCGCCTTCCAGAGTGCTGAGATTATAGCACACTCAGCTTTCTCAGAACTGAACTGGAAGTGCAGAACTAGTGGTGTGTTCTTAATCCGCAAAGATCTTGGTTTCAATCACCAGCACACATGCACGAGTGCACACACACACAGAAAACAGAAAGTGCACATGGGACAATTTCAGAATATTCAGATACTTCCAGGTCCTGCCTGAAAAGGAAAAGGGGCCCAAGACCCTTGGAATTTAACGACACATCAAAGGCCCCTTGGTTAATCTGCAGACACTTCAGTGAGTACCAAACAATCCAAAGCCTTCGAGGATGGCCCAAGAGCTCCGATGCCCTGCTGTCCCCGCACTGGCTACCCACTGTAACTGTCCCTGCAGGGGACATAGGAAGTCAGTACCCACCTGGTCACATCCTGCATTCACCAACTCCTGCAGCATCTGCCGGTTCACCTCGGCAACGGCAGAAGTGCCCGACTCATTGGCAAAGGGCAACAGGGAATATCTGATTTCCCGGAGCGCTTTCTGGTAAGGTCCAAACTTCGGGGTGGCTCTCATCTGCTGCTGCCTGGTGGCGTCCTTGCTCCCCAGGACCTTGGCATCCAGAGGAGCCTCGCTGTGTGGTCCCATGGGCAGCCCCTGAGAGGAGGACTTGGGGGGCTGCTTCAGCCCCTCGCGGATCTCCTGCAGTCGCTGCCGGCTATTTCCAGAGTAAGTTGTGGCAGGAAAAGTCTTTGGCCTCATTGTTAGTCCAGTTTCCTTTTACCATAAATGTAATCTCAAGTGTTTTATTATTTCAAAAGCTGTATGGTATCAGTTAGTTGTAAACATATTATCAAAACAATCTCCTTTTGAAAATGTTCTTTCCTTCAAATTTTTGAAGTTCCTATGAAGAACTAAAATTTTCCAGCAACTTCATTTTGAATACCATCACTCTGAAAAAGAAGATAAATGGGAGAAAAATGTTCACTTGTTGTTTTCATACAATGTTAATGCTACTTTTCAGAAATGATCAGTGATCTCAGAAATACTTCACCTGAAAAGAAAAAACACGTAACTTGTAGAAGTAAAAAAGCACAGTTCAGCTCTGGTCAGAGCACACGACATCTATACCAAGATGTGTCCTGTAACATGCAGTCTTCAATCAAGTAAATCTCCATAAATATACATAGAAAGTCAGGGCAAGAAGCGCAGTGTGAACAACCAAAGCGCATTTAAAATGTCTCATTATGGTGCCTCATTCTCTGAACACCCACACTGTCTCCCTCCTGAGTATGTGCTTTTTTCTCACCAACCAGATCTTTTCCAGGCGGGGATGCAGCTCAGTGGCACCGTACCTGTGTGGCAAGTGTGAGGTCCTGAGTTCAATTCCCAGATCAAAAAACAAAACAAAATTCTTTTTCTGCTACAGGAGTCAGCAACCTTACACTGTGGGTGGGGCCCAGCAGCGTGGGGGTGGAGTGGGAATGAAACAAGTCAAGCTGTTGCTGTGTGTCCTGCTGCATTCCTCCCCGAGGCTGGGCAGCGGGACTGGGCACCAGGGGTATGGTGGCCAAACCTACCCTGAGTGGGAGTGGGGCCCCCACCCCGGGCTGCGGCTGGCACCCTGCTGCCTGTGATCCCCATGGCAGTGAGTGCTTTCTTCTATAGAAATTGACGTCAAATAAATAAACAGGAAGAACAGAAGAGAAAAGTGACAGCTACATGGAAAGGGACTGGTAAAAGCTCGCTGGCAACTTCTCTCTCAGGGGCGCGTGTGACTCCATGGGCAACAGGTGGCTGTCTCACACATATGAGCAGCGCAGACCACCCCGACTGGCATGGAAATGAGCTCCTCATGCAGAGCCAGAGGTGAGAGGCACTTCTCCAGGGTGAAGTCGGACTCACCCCGGCCCACCGCTTCGCTGAGCACTTTGTGGTTACTTCATTCACAAGACAAAATCTGGCTGGCCTGACACTGCCCTCCGCAGCCAGCTGCAGCCAGGAGTCCCTCTCCTGCCTCACCCGGCACACTGCAGCCACCCTGCTGAGCACTGCGAGGGGACCTGCAGCACCTCGTCTTTCAGCTAGGAAGCTTCGACCTAACTGCAACTTCAGGACCTGCACAAGTGACAGGCACGTGACAGAAACCACGCTTCCCCTTGGCTCTTTCCCAGAGCAGCCATAAGCCGGCCCCAAGTCAGGGTCTCCTGCCGCTGAGCCGCAGTGGTGATGCTGCTCTCAGGCTGCTGGGGGGCAGCTGTGTCTTCCTCTACCTCTGCCAGCCCGGCACGTTCACCGGCCAACCCCCACCACAGCCGAGGAGTATCTTAAACCAGTGAAACCCTCGGCCCCGTCACCGTGTGGCCAGGTGTGCCAGCCTGCAGGGATGCCCGCAGGTGGCAAGGGTGCCCCAGACCCTGCCGAGGCCTCGGGGGTGGCACCCTCATCTTCCTGCCTTCTGCCATCTCTCACTACTGCCTGTCACTGTACAGAGCTCCCTGCACAGACCTGGGAATAATCACTTTGATTCTGTTTCTCTTTCTCATTAATGTTTTAGTTTTTAATTGATATTTATTTATTGGTGATACTGGGGACTGACCTCAGGACTTTCACACTGAGCTATACTCCTAACCCCCCTCCACCTTTAGGTCATTTTTTACTTTGGGACTGCGTCTCCAAATTTCTCAGGCTGCACGTGACCTTGCAATCCTCCTTCCTCAGTCTCCCCGAGTGCTGTGTTAACCCGTGTGCTGCCACATATAGTTTACTTATGGTTTTTAAAAACACCATCTTTTAAGAGGGGAGAGGCTGAAGGATCTGGAGTTTAAGACTCAGTGAGGACCTTTATAACTAAAATGAGTCCCTGCTTCACAAATGTTTTCATGTGTGGAAAAAATAAAGCAAACTAATGTTTAGTTACTACTTACTATTTGCCAGGCACCGTGCATTAACTTATATGACTCTACTTATGACCATAAACAAACGGAAACACTCGGAAATGACACACTTACTACTTCTTTCTCAGAAGGGGCAGTAGCCTTTAAGGCTTTAACTCTCTACTTTCTCAGTGTAACTGAGGTAACATTTCATTCACAAGGTAAGAACCAGACTTATTCAACACGAATAATGCATGAATTCTAACATTTTAAGGTCACTGGAACAACTGAACGAGGTTGCAGAGCTGAGGGCTTGGGACCCGGGGAAGGCAGACTACTCCCTTGGACCCCTGTGGCCAGGGCCCAAGCCCAGAGTGCTGTCCAGTTGCTGTCAAACAGGGCAGGCAGACTGCAACCAGGCTCACATCCAGCGACTTTGTGGTCTGAGTATCTGTTCTGAATCGCCTAACTTTCTAAAACCATAAGCTCATGTTCCAACAAAAATGGAAGGATCTTAAGGGCCTTCCGAGCACGCATGGAGGGTCAAAGGAGGGACTCGGACGTCTGGGGAAAAGCACAAGAGTTCTTCCCTTCCTGGTAGGAAGGTGCCAAAGCACCTGGTTTCCAATATTTCATTTTCTTCCCTTTCTCTGAAAATGGAAACAAAGAAGTCACAATCCATACCACCTTCACAACAAACACCAAGGCGAGGGCAAGGCGTGCCCCTCAGGGCATCCTTTTTGTCAAATGTTGTCCTTGCCCACTGGTCCACCCCACTGCACCTCCCTCTACCTCACAATCCTTCACCAAGAGCCTCCTAAGCCCCAGGCACTGATATGAGGAGGAAGAAAAGTGTCTCTCCTTCAGTAAGTTTGCAGTGATAACTGCTGAAGGTGAGGCAGGCTGTTAAACAGCCTTGGGGGAAAAAAAGGACAACAACAAAAAGTGCTTCAAACTCCGGAAAGGAGGAAAAAAATGTAGGGAAAGCCAGGAATGGCTTGCAGGAGAGGTGCATGGAGTCTGAGCACTGGGAAGAAGGGAATTCCAGCTGGAGGGAAGCAGAGGCGAAGGACAGATGAATGTGTTGCCTCCAGGAGCCACACTCAGGATCTGCCGGGGGGCTTCTCTGGGGGGCCACAGAGGTGTGGGGTGCCGGGGCTCCATGTGGAACTGCCCTGTGGAGCTGAGGCTGGGAGCTGAGGTCAGGGGGCACGCGCAGGGATGAGTTCTCACTCCAAGCAGACACCAGCTGCTGGAGTGTAAAGCAGCAGCCCATCAAGGCGCGGGGCTCCAGGTCCTCCTGTCGCCGTGGCCAGAGACGTAGGGTCAAAGCTCAGGTAGTGACGGGGAGCTCGCCACACCGTGGAGCCACCAGGCAAGCCAGTGGCCGTGTCTTCCCAGAGCATTTCTGGGGGAGCTGCACAGGCTCGGTCTCCACCAAGGGACACCAGCAGCCTGCAAGGAATGGAAAGCTGCTTTCCGTTCAGCTGGAGAGGCAAGGACTACAGGATGAGGCGGTCCAGGGTGAAGACACAGCCATGGTAAGGCTGGTATTAAAGCCGGGACAAGGACCAGAAAGCCTCTGCCCAGCCTCAGCAGCAGCTCACGAGCACCCTGGCAAGTTCTCGGGCTTCAAAGCTCTCCCTCGAATCTGCCCTAAACAGTGGAGGTACAGGTGTGTGGGGAGGTGATCCTTCTATCTAAAAGACACAGTTGAAGCACACAATGGCAAGGGTGACACACAGGCACTGAGAGACAGCACTCTTACAAACACTATCACCGCACGCCTTCAAGCCCTGGCTCCTCCTGCAGGTGGCCACTTGCCGGAGGAGCCAGGGTCCCGACTTCGCACGCTGGGCCAAGCTGGCCAGCTTCTGCACCTTGCGGAGTGATGTGGGTGCTGCTTTCTGTCCCCTCACTCCACACGCATGTGCTCACGTGTACCTGTGATGCCCAACAGTGACTGTCACTCACTACTGGGGTCCCTTCTGCTGCTTGCATCTCCCATATTGGGCTCATCCTTCCTACTCAGTGGACATCAGGCCCGTCCACCACGCTATGCAATGGGGTCGACGCTGCCCTTAAGGCTGTCATGGTGTGAGGCCCTGAAGGCTGCACCAAGGCCTTGCTTCCCCATGCCAAATACACCCTGCTTAGCTACAGACGGAGCCCTCGGAGGCCAGTGCCATGTCCAGTGAGACGAAGGCATTCCTCACTCAGGTCACTGTGAGTGTCACCCTACACCACCCAGTGCCCTGGGGGGCTTTCCAGAGGGCTATGTGCAGCAGGGCCAGGGCCAGCCCGCTGACAGCACAGACCTGCGACAGCCAGCATACACAGCTGGGCGAGGCACCCGGAAAGGGGCACCTGCTGGGCAGAGGGTGCTGGGCAGGACTCTGAGCAGAAGTGGAGACACAAGGTACACTGTGCAGAACCCACATGCCCAACACACATGCCGTGTGCCTTTATCAGGGCAGGTGACTCTAGAGCCACTCCTGAGCCCTCAAAAGGACATCTTGTCATCGGCCACACACAGGTGACCCTGAGGACCAATGCTAAGTGCAACCAATCACAAAATGCCTAACACTGGAGGAGTCCACTTAATGTGAGTTACTGGGATTAAGCAAAAAACACCAAGAGACAGAAAGGAGACTGAACGTTACCAGGTGCCCAAAGAACACAGTTATTAATGTACTTAACATAATCTGACCATATGTTCATGAATGGTTAAAACAGTATGTATGTTTTACCTCAGTTTTAAAGATGAGGAAAAGTCATCTATTCCTTTCTAATTACCTAGTGTTTGGATACTGGTTCCTTTTCTAAACACTGCTACACAAATAAAAGGCCAGGCCCAGACACAGAGTACTGATACAGGGCAAAGTCCCCGCCCAGAAAGGTCTGAACTCCAAGGGCACAGCACATGACCCCAACTTGCTACGGGGTCCCTACCACACAATACTAAAGCACCCCAGGGAGATGGCCACGGAGCACCTGGGTATCACCCAGACATGCCACTTGTAAGATCACCCCGGCAGGGGAGAAAAGCACAGGTATGTTGGACCCTGTGTTTACACAGGAGCTAAGAGGTACCAGAGGGCCAGGCCCACACAGCAGCAGCACTGGTTGTTTTGTTTTGTCCCTTCTCCCCACCAACATTCTCTTAGGAAAATTTTCTTTTTTTTTAATTTTTAAAGAGAATAAAACAAAAGAGGGCAGTACAGAGCAGATCAGAACAGGACAACATAGGCAACACAGTACTTTACATTAAGACAATAATTGGACATCAACAGTAGCTATCACAACTCTTATGAAAACTTTCAAACCTGCAGAAAGGTTGAGAGGACAACTCCGATGAGCTGTGAATCTATCCCCTTGGTTGTCTTTAGTATACTTGTGGAGAGAAAGACACTATCCTCTGCTCTGACTTCCTTTCTGTCTCCACCTGGCAGAAGCACTTGGTCCCAGACATTTTTAAGAGAATCTGTAACACAGCACCTGCAGGTTGAGCACTACCCCCCTTACCTGTGTCCTTACCAGATGCTCTGCAAAGAACGAAACTTCCCTTCAGGTTCACAGAGAGAGAGAGAGAATTTTCTCAGGCAGGAGCTTGTCATTTAAACGCCATTTGAAGACAGGCAGAACACTCACAGGTCAAACAGAGACCACAGCTGGAGACAAGACAACATCAGATTTCCTCTCACTGGGAGTTTTATAATATGCCCCTCAGGGATGTGAACTTTAAAAAATGGGGCTATGAAGTAAAGTAATTCTAAGTTTTGAAATTTCTTTGGCATCACCTGAGACATACTTTAAAAGAAACTATAAGACACTGAAATTTAAAAACTTTAACAACCCACGAAACAGAAACCCTTCCTTCTTGAAGCTGGAGTTGACTACTGTGCGTACCTAGGTGGCTTATGTAAACAGTGAGGGCAACACTTTAAGCAACCCTTTCATTTGGTCCTATCAAACCCAATTCCAAATCTCAAGCCAGGCCTGGAAAATACGATCAGACGGTCAACAATTTTTATTCGAATTTCTCCTAGTGCTTCATAAGCCCACATAGGCTGCCAAACACACATCAAGCACCAACCATGGAACTGAACCAACCAAACCCATGTCTCCTGGGCCTGTGCTAATGACACATGCTGGCATTTTAAAAAACACTATTTCTTGGACCTAAAACTCCAGTTATTATTTAAATCATATCCCTACTATAATTAACTACCAAGGCTCAAACTAAATCAGGCAGATGGGTCAGGCCTCAAGCCAGATGCTAAATGTCAGAATGATAAAGCATCACTTACTTGGACGTTACCACTCCAGCACCGTCCAGGCCGGGAAGCCACGGGCCAGGCCTTCCTGCAGACTGAGGGTCTATGAGGAAAGCAGTGGCTGCATTCTCTGGAGACTCAGGAAAATCCAGTGCGGACAGAGCAACTCCACTGTCCCATCCCCGGCAGCGTCCCAAGGCAGCCGTGGGCTCAGCACTGCACTGTGCCTTGCAGCTAGCAGCCTGGTAAGGCAGAATCTCTCCTCTAGGTCAGCCCACAGTCCAGGTGGTCAGAGACTACCACGACACTCGCCATGTTCACCATATTCCCTACTAAACACTGTTATCTACACAGCACATACTATGCAAATCTCAATGGTAAAAATTGTCAGACACACAGCAATTTGACTCAAGATCTCAACAGGATGACTAGGTTGTAGATGAATTTACTACTGGTTCTTTGCAGCACTCCTGACAGCAGGCAGCTGAACAGCACCAATGTCCTTATAGTCCCCGCCACACCAGCAGGGAGTTCTCAGTCCTTGACATATCCCTGTGTCCTTGGCACCCACCTCTCCAAGTTCTGGATGCACCCCAGCTAGGGAGTCCAAGCATCTGTGCCATCTAAGAATTACTGTTATGGACAGAGGTCAGAAATACCGTAACCCACCCACGTTTATAGTAACACAGCTTCTAATAGCTGCATTTTGGAACAGTCCAAATGCCCATCATCTGATGAATGGATAAAGATGTACTTTTTTTAAATACAATGGAATACTACTCAGCAATAAAGAAGAATATGCTTGAGACATTTCTAGGTAAATGGATGGCTCTTGAGATCATACTTTTAGGTGAAATAAATCGGAAACGTGTAAATATGCCACTTTCTCTGGTGTGAGAAACCAAAAGTGTAAATAAGGACCAAAACATGTAGTACATATTGTGAATTAGAAAATGTTCAAATAGGAAGGGTAACCAGGGAGGGAGGAGGGGGAAAGGAAAGAGAGGGAAAAAATGTGAAAAGAAGGGAAAAATAGATCCTAAACTTTTATAAATAGGGAGGGGAAGAGGGGTTAAAGGGAAAGCGGAGAAAGCGGAAAAAAGAATCAAGATAGATCACGCACCAGTACAAATTTCCTGATGAATGTGATCATTATGTAGATCTAAAATGTACCCATAAACTCAATTCAAAAACAGAGAACTACTGTGCCCATCCCAAGACAGGAAAATGGGCACATGCTTGTTTATACCCAGGAGCACAGTTCCTCAGAGGCACTGAGATTGTTTGAAGAAAGCTTTCTAGAAAATGCAAGGTTCCACCAGAACTGGAAAGGCTGCAGGGCTGACTCCATGGAGGCAGCATGAAGCTATTCTTGGAGTCCAGAACTTCCCGTGAAAAGAGTCAAACACAGACGAGACAGGAACAGGCGAATGACGCTGGGGAGGGTGCAAGTGCCATCTGGGGACATTAATAAAAAACCAGCAGCGAACTCTGGAGCCAAGACAGAGTTAATTAGTAATTGACGGCTCTTACCCTTGGCTGAGTATTCCAAACACAGACCTGCTCCATTCAAAATCCAACTTGTGCTCTTTAAAATCCCTGCCATC
>PVJX010013777.1:0-46548 GCA_004027295.1 Dolichotis patagonum
GATTGCTACAGAGTTCTTTGGGTAAGATATCAAATTTAGAAAATTTCTTTAAATTACTTATTTTCTAAGAGTTTTATTTTGAATCATGAATAGGTGTTGACTTTGATCAAATTTTAAAATCTTTTGAAATAATTGTATATTATTTTATATAATATATTATATATATTATTTTATTAATAAAAGCCAATTCATTTACAGATTTTTCTGTTGTTGAATTTTTTGGTGAGAGAACATGGTTTGCATGAAAATGAGTATTTGGAATTTGTGAGACTTGATCATTAGCTCACTTCATGGAATCTTTAATGGGCTACTTTGTATAAACATTTATAATAGGCTTCTATCTTCAAGTGGGTTTTGTCTGACTACTATGGCTACTCTTTTAGTTACTATTTTTCTGATGTGTTTGCTTTATCCCTTAACTTCTAACTTTTCTGAGTTCTCAAAGTTGAATTATTTTTTGCTTATTTTGGTGATCTTCATGTGTTATTGTGATGACTGATGTATTTCTGTAGTGTAGCACATAGTAGGTGCTCAGGAAATGAGCCACTATCAACCATGGGCCTCATGGAGGCCTATTAGGGGTGGAAGGCTGGGAAAGCAAGTGAGACCTCTTCTCAGTGTGGGGATGTGTGCTGCCATTACCTCCTAGACGGGGGCCTACAGGACATGGTTTTTCCTGAGAAAAGCATGGCATTTCCAGAAAGACTGGCTGAGAAAACCCCAACTTAGTCTGAGGCCACATAACTGTTTCCTAGAAACTAGATGTGAGTGAAACTCGGCCTGTGCCCGAGTCACAGCATACATTTCCTGTTTTTCATCCACCAGCTAATAAAGTTATTTCCTTCGTGTGCTGCGTGGCTGAGCAGGAAGGCCCCACTGCTCAGGGCTGGAGGCCAGCTGTTATCCACCACTCAGCTCCAAGCAGAGGTCGGAAGCTGCCTGGGCTCCCCTGGGGAGGAGCTTCCTCCTAGTCAGGGTTGTCAGCTCTGCCCCTACACTGCCCTGCAGCAGTCAGTGGCCTTGGGGCATTAGCACCGTTACTATCCCAACACTTCCCAGGGCCCTGTTCCCCACCTGGAAGTCTCACCAGTAACTGACCAGTACCCCAAGTCCCACAAATCCCAAATGGATCTTTTGTTATTCTGCTTTGTGTTCCTCCTGGTGCACTAAGAGAGTCCCCTTCTCTTAGTGCTAGCTCCAGCCAGCAGCAGCTGCAATAGAATCAAAGGTATCACTCCTCCCTGCATGGTCCCTGCAGCTGTCTCAAGACTCCTCAATCTGGGTTTGCAGCCCCAGTGCAGACTCCACACAGCTGTGGAGAAACCTTTTGTCTAGCCACAGTTCTGAGTCTCACTGTGGGGAGCTTCTCTAGTGCAGAAGCAGGTCAAATTCATTACTGTGCCCCTGGCACCTCACTCCGGGTGTAGCCTAGAAAGATTGCTTGGGAGAGTTTGTGAATGAATGAATGCATGTATGAATGAGTCAATCCATCTATCCATAAGTCCTCTGGAATTTTCTCCAGGTTAACCTAGCTCCCAATCATCCTCCCTGGCTATGGTTTGTGGCCAGAACAAACTGGAGTGGCCTATGAGCTGACCCGAAGGGGAGGACCTGTTTTGTTCATTTCACTAGCATCCAACTTGGAGCAGGAGCCAGAAAACAGGCAGGGACAAAAAAGGAACAGGGTAAAGGTGGTTGGGTTACCAGAGTGCCCCAACAGGTGAAAATGTTTCCATTGTGAAGAAGAGGACAAAGAAAATGAAGCTTCTGCCCGACTATCCCAGGTATGCAACATACCTGGTTTTGTGTGCGTGTATAGCAAAATACACTTAACATAAATTTCACCACTGTAACTCTTTTTCTCTTTTTAAGTGCACAGCTCCATGGCATTGAGTGCATTCACGTTGTGCACAACTGTTAACACTAGGCAGCCACTCATTCATCATCTCCAATTCTTGACTTTTTTTTTTTTGCCATGTGCCTTCAAGTGAGCGCTTTCCTTTCTGCTGAGCCTCAGCATTTTGTTTCCAAACAGGAAGAGGGCCTCTGTCTCCAGTGCTGGGAGGCTGGAGGAGGTAGGCATGGGCCACACACCCAGGTCAAGGAGATGCAGCCAGGAGAATCTCTGTTACCTCATTGGTGTGGCGACATTTGGTAAAGGCAAGATTGAGTGTAATGATAACTATAATTATGGTGCAATCATAATGACAAGGACTTGAGGAAAGGACTGTCACTGGCCAGGGAACTAGAGACCCAGACCCCAAATCTGTTGTGCCCGTAGGTAGTTGTGTGTCCTTGCCAACCTCTCCCCTGTTTCTGACTCACAGAGGGGTACCCAAAGACACTTTATCTGAAGGTGCCCAAAGTCTCTTCTCTGTCACTTACCTTACTCCTCACCCGACCTGAGGAAAGACGGGGTGAGATTCAGTTCCTATGAGTGTTTGTAGGGAGCCCAAGACTTCCAGGGCCTTCTGTTCCCTGAACACTACTGTGTATTTATCTACCAGGTCATGCGGCCTTGAGGACTGGGGTCCTGGTTTGCTCTTATTTGTATTCACTTGTCTGCTTGTTCACTCATTCACTCGCACACCTAATGAACTGTGGTTGGTATGAGGCTCTGTGCTGGGCCAAGTGTGGGGCCCTTACAGATGCATGGATCTCCATGCCTGCACTCCAGGGGCTTTTGGTGTGCTTGGAAGTCCAGGCCAGGCACAGATGTGGTGGTCTAGCATTAGGTTTGCAGGGATGAGACATGACCCTGGTGCCCCCTGCCTTGCCGAAGGTGGTGTGAGAACAACTTGTAATGTGGACACACTACAATAAGCCTCTTTTTCTAGCTTGTGTGCAAACAGGGATGAGTAACAGTGGCCATGCTAGGAGCTGGCTTCGAGGAGCAAACGAGGGCTGCAGTAAACAACTGAGCTCCGTCGTGAATCACAAACAGGTCACGCGGTGGGTGTCTGGGGACCCTCACCGGAACTGCTGCGTTTGTGCATCTGTCCATCTCTTAGCCGCATACTTCCTAGCAACTGTGGAACAAAGCACCTTTCAGGCCCGGTGTTGCATACATCACACAAAAGTGAGCTGCTCGTTCTGCAAGGGACTTCTTGAGAACCTGTGGTGATGCTTATCTCCACTTTAGCTGTGCTTCTCAGAAGGGACCTACTGCTGGCTGAGCACAAACCCTGGGTCTGGGACACAGAGCACAAAGGAGCACAAAGGAGGAGCCCAGTTCCTCCTCCTCCTCCCTCCACATTCTCTGTCTAGGAGCAGAAGACAGATGAGAAGCTGCAAGTGGCTGCTCTGTGTGTAGGGGTGTGTGACGCCAGCACAACTGCGAGGTGTGAATAGAGAGACTGACTGCATATCGTGGAAAGCTTGATGGAAACTGGCCACTCTGATATTTATTCTTGCATTGATCCCTGCCCCCCAAACACACACACACACACACACACAATTTAAATGTTATATCTACAGTTCCCATTTCTCAGGTGTGGAAGCTGAAGTTTGGAAGAGATATGCTACTTGCTCAAGCCACAGTGCTGGCAGGCAGCGGGGTTGGGGTTTGACACCCTGACCACGTGGTGAAGCAGCCGCCACACTCCATTGTCTCACAGTCTCTCTTTCCCTACTGACCACCTGCTTCCTCTGCCCCTTTTCACCGGCCTGTTCTTCCACCTGTGCCAGAGTTTACTGTAGAACAACAGGGATGGGACTCTCTGTCCCTTCCCTGTAACAAGCCATTGGGTGGGGACTTCTTGGGTACAATCCCTGGGGAAGCAGTAACTTGGAAATCCCCACACTGCCCAGACTCAATACCTGGGAAAGGCCCTCCCTGCCTAGGTACAGCTCAGGTACACAAGATCCGCCCTGCGGTGGGGACAGAGCCTCTTTGTTCCATTGTCAGCTTCCACCTGGGCCCCTCCCTGCACGGTTGGGATTTGGGGGCAGACTTGTGGCAGCTTTGTCAACCAAGCATGGATTTGCTGATGAGGCAGCAAAGACCGTGATCTGCAGATTCTGTACAGAGGCTTTTGTCCCTGCCTGCATGTTGGACTCACTTGAGAGCTTATAAAAAGTCCCAAAGGCTCCAGTCTAGACCAAGTCAACCAGGTACTGTATTCTGTAGTGAACCAGCCATTATGAGATTCTATGTGCAGCTGGGTCCACCCCAGGGGACCATAACATGGCCCTCATGGTCATTGCAGGGTATTTAACCTGGATAAGAATTGAATTCTCAACACTCCTTATACCTCAGAATTCATGTGTGGAAGTTTTAATTCCCAGGACCTCGTTATTTGGAGATAGGGTCTTTACCAAAGTAGTCAAGTTAAAATGGGATCCCTCGGGTGGGCTAATAAGACTGGTGTCCTCTCAAGCAGGAGAATTTGGAGACAGACATTCACACAGGGAGCACCACATGAAGAGGAGGCAGAGACTGGGGTGAGGCAGCTACAACTAGGAGTGCCAAGGCTGCCAGGGACCCACTGCTGCTGACACACAGGCATGGAGCAAATGCTCCTTCACAGCCACAAAGGGACTTCCAGCCTCTGGGACTAGAAGACACTCTCTGGCTGTGTGATACAGCAGCCCTGAGAAAGCAATCCACCCCTTTCTACAGAGGAGCACAAACAAGGCTGTGAGGTGACTTTCCCACGAGACCCAGAGGACCTTGATGGCTGCCACCTGCTCCTTTGCTACCTCTTACATGCCAGTGCCCCACTCCAGCTCCCACCAAGTGAGTCCCAGGCTCCAACTGTCTGACTTACACCCGGCTGTACATCCGTGAGGTGGGTGATACTCTAAGTACAGGGGTCCGGAGAACAACAGGCCAGGAACCTCCAAGCCAGGAGCAGCCAATGGGCAAGATAATATGATCTAGAGGTTAACAGTATCTTCCCCCATGTAAGTGTCAATGAGAAAATGAGGCAGGGAAGGAGGATAGGGGGTTTGGAGCAGTGCAGTTTTATACAGGCTGGTTGGAGGTGATGGCCCTCTTGACCTCTGCCCCTCTTGTGCCCTCCTCAGGCCACACTCCCTGCACAGCACCCTTGGCTTCACCGTGCCAACTGTGTGCTCCAATCACCTTGTGCATCCCCAGTGCATCACTGTTCACCTACTCAGCTGCTCAAACCAGATACCTCGATGTCCTCAAGACTTGGCCCTCCCCCCATTATCCATGGGAGTTGGGAGTGCTCCCTCCACAAATGCTGAAGGTACTGGTTCAACTTCCTCCACCCCTAGGTCTGGAAGAGAAACCCAGTTGAGGAGGTTGTTTGTCCCCCTGATGGTGGACTCAGCGCCGTTTTTAATCAGTTGCACAGTAACTGTCCAACTTCTAACTTCAGAGGCTATAGTTGGGCTCTGTGCTCTGCAGATTTACCTCTCTGTTTCTATCAAATGCCGTGGCCCTCTCCGGGGGCTCCTCCCTGGTTGTTGAGGAGAGTTAGTGGGACATAGATCCAGGACCGTGCCTCACAGTGGCCAGAGCACTAAGCCCCATCCCTTTATAGATTTGGATCCCTGTTGGATCAAAGGGTGCAACCCCTGCCAGGCTAATCCCTCAGATGATCTTGGATGAGCTCATGGATGAACCTGGTGGTGTGGCCAGGTGGATGAGCTGGGGGAGGAAAGGGGGCTGCATGGGAAGCTGTATGGATTAACACAGCTCAAAAGCAGAGTCCATAGCCCTGGAAAGACAAGAGAGACATGCAGGGCACCCTGGTTTCCATAGATGCTCACTTTATACAAAAGAAGAATGTAAAATAGAACATTAATCATTTCTAATGCTAATTACATGTTGAAATGATTTTGATAGATTAAATAAAATATATTATTCAATTAAGTTCACTTGGTTTTTATTTTCTCATTGTGGCTGTTGGAGAAATGTATGTATATTTAGCTGGCATTATGTGTGCTTGAGAAGTCCAACTTAGACTACAGAACTCGGAATGGTCGTTTCTGGGCACCTTCCTGGTGGTTCCTAGGAAAAGCAGCCTCTGGAATTCTCAGCAGCAACTGAAGGTTGAGCAGAACCCACTTCTTGTGTCCTTACTCACTCTCCCTGTCCCCATATCATGCGACCTCCCAGGAAGCTCAGACTCAGCTGAGGGAGCTGCCTTCGCCCAGGCCCCAGGATGAGTGTGGCCTCTGATTTTCTGATTTCACTTTCTCTCTCCCAGCCAACCCCAGAAGTGTGGCCTCATTGGTGCAGGGCCTGAGTCATCTGCAAAGAATCCCGTCCTGTCAGGAGGGTCTGAAGGGAAGGCGGCCTCTGGGACACCCAAGAGCATGGCTCTCAGAGCCAGAGAGGCCTCAGTGTGGATCTGGGTTCTGCCTCGCACTGGCCATGTGGCTGGGGATACCTTCTGCCCCTGCACCTCAGTTTTTTCTCTTATGAAATGGGCATGGACATTGCACCTGCCCATAGACTGATTGACATCCCCAAGGCATGGCTCTTGGCAGAGGATTCTGATATATAGTAGTTGTTGAAGGGCCTGAAAGAAATTGGGATGTGGGCTCACTCTGGAGCAGCTTGCCCGAGGCCACAGAGCTGAGCTTTAGCATCAGCCACAATGCACTGCTCTGCTCCCTGCTCCTTCCAGGTCCCTCGCCTGCCAGCACATGGCAGCTGGGGCTGCCTTCCCCCCCGCAGCCTCACCCCCCGTGTTCATCACCTCTGGGCCTGGACTGACACACCACAACCCTTTCCTGATCTCTTCTCGGGCCTCCTGGGGCGTGAGGGAGAATTGTGGAGGGATGAGGCCTGACACATGGATCCTATCAGTGACCTCACTCTGACTGACTGTCACTAGATCTTCCTTGACTTGGTGGGAAGTGGGCATGGGATTTACACAGCCTCTAGCCGCAGGGAATGGAGAGAGGCAAAGGAGAAAGTGAGTCAGGCTGTGATTGACTGTGTTGCTTTGGGCAAGTCCCTGCCCTTCTTTGGGTTCTCTGGCCTCGAAGACTGCACTGGGAATGTTTGATCATGCTAATAATCTTAGTCCCTTCTGTCTAATGTAACAAAAGGCTGCAGTCTGAGCCATTTCTATCTCAGCATTCTAGAGGCTGCTAAGTCCGAGATTAAGGTGCTGGCAGAGTTGGTGTCTGGCGAAGGCCTGCTTTCTCATGGATGGCGCCTTGCTGTTGTTTCCTCACATGGTAATATGGGCCAGATGCTCTCTCTCTGCAGAGCATCAATCCTAATGTAATTTAATCAACTTCTAAAGGCACACCTACAAATACCATCTGTCTGTCTCCTGGGGGTACAGGTTTCAACATGGGAAATTTGGGAGACAAAATTTCAGATTATAGCTCAGTGTTGGTCGTTGAGCATTTTAGAGTCAGTATGTAGAACTGGACCACCCAGAACAGGGCTGTGGGGCCTGAGCTGGGACAGCTGGCGGGGTAGAGGGTGTTTATGCCTGGAGCCTGACAAGCCCCTCCAGGCCTGGGGTGAGCCCATCCACCTCTGAGGCTTCTGGCACAAAGGGATCCCCTATGAGTAGGCAAGAAAAAGAGAAAAAGGAAAGGAGGGAAGGAAAGGGTAAGACAAAGACAGAAAGAGAAGGGATAGAAGGAGGGAAGCAGAAGGAAGGAAACAGGGAAGTATGGAGGAAGAAATACAGGGGAAGGCAGAAGGATTGCTGAGTGGCTAAGAGACTGGCAATGAGTGCATGGGTGACCAGGTAATCAGGAGGTGGTGACAGGCCAGGCTGTGAGCAGCCTGCCCCATGCAGCCACTCTGGCTGCTGTTCAGGTGATGGTGGGAAAGCCCCTCAGTGCTCTCCAAGCCCTGTTACAGGTGAAGCCTTGGGAATTTGGGAGGAGCTGAGTACTGTGGGGGCAGAGGCAGGGCAGAGCCGCATGCTTACCCTATGCTTATGGTCCTTGGTGCCCATCTCCCAAGACCACTACCTGAGACCCAGCAGGGGTCGTGACCAGCCATTGGTCCTTGAGAGGAGGAGACCAGGGACCCTAAGTCCTTGAAGGTCCTCAACCCAGGAGGTAGGAACAAAGGTGAGACCCTAAGGTTGGGTATGCAGAGTGGGGGACATGCCCCCAGGGGAGGCCCCTGAGACCTGGCTCAGACCCTCAGGGAATAGTGGCAGTGGCCTAGCCAGGACTGCTGGCTGCAATAGGGTCCATCTGGTCCGAGACATGAGCTGTTCCCAGACTGCCGACTTTCCTCCAGTCTCGCCAGCACCCACCGTCCTGCATTTTACAGCCTGTTCTTGCTCCTTTGACACCATCTCTCTCTCTCTTTTTTTTGTCCTGGGGATTGAACTCATGACCTAGTGCTTGCCAGTCTGGTGCTTACACTGCTGAGCTAAATCCCGGGCTTGACACCGTCTCTAATTCTGTCCACCATGTGGTCTCTCCTTTCTGTTGAGTGAGTTTGCTGCCTGTCTCTGCCCTTTCCCAAGGCTCCTTTCTGGAATGCCTTTCCATGCCTCCCGTGGGTGCCACTCCACGTGACTCTGCCCTCTGTGGCTGCTTCAGCCTCCATCCCCTTCCTGCTTTTACTCATATTCTGTCTTGCTCTGCTGTCTCGGTGTCTGTCTGCCACCTCCTGTTGCTGATATTTTTTCTGCTCAGTCTCACTATCCCTCTTTCCAAGGCACAGAAAGCCTGGCAGGCATCTGTGGACCACACTCACCCCGTCCTCCTCTCTTCCCACCCAGCCTGCCCACCTCTGGTAACAATTATTCTGGGGTAGAATGGAATCCTCCAGGGCCCCAGGGAGATCCACAGGCAGCACATGGGAACCAGATGGCGACAGATTCCTCAGGACACTAAGGACTCGGCAGAGGGGGAAGGGTGCCCTTGGAGAGGGCCCAGACAGCACAGAGCAAAGACCCACAGTCCTGTGGCTGCTCAGGGTGTCTTGAGCTGCAGTGGGGCTGTTCTGCTCATTCAGTCGCGCAGCCCAGGGCGGGCTCCTGGGACAGATAGGGTCAGCCAACACTGGAAATCAAGTCTTCCTGCTGCATTTTACAGACACAAACCTCCATACTGTATCAGTGACCTTCTCAAAGTCACCAGTGGCTGGGAAAAGGTCAAAAGGCCAGAGGTGGGAGTCTGATGGTGTGGGTTCCAAACCCAACTCCATCACCTTCTGGCTGTGTGACTTTGGACAAGTCACTGACTCTCTCTGTGGTTATACCTATAAATTAGAAATAATAGTAGTATCTCCTTTGGCCCAGGACCGGGCCATTGAGAAGGTTTTATGGTTTCAATCAGAAATGTTCCCCAGAGGCTCATGTGATCAGGGATGGAGCTTTGGGAAGGTGGCTAGATTACGGGGGTGTAGACCTCACCAGTGGATTAACTAGGTGATGAGCTCTTAGCTGACTGTGCAGTTAGGAGATGTGGCCTGGTTGAAGGAAGTAGGTCACTGAGGGCGTGACCTGAAAGCGTGTATTTTTGTCACTGGCCTCTTTTTCCTGCCCTCTTCCCCTACCATCTGCTGAGGTGAGCAGCTTTCTTCTGCCATCCCTGTCTGCCATGATGTTCCTGCCTTGGTCTATTGACCATGGACGGAAACCTCTGAAAGCAGGAGGCAAAATGAACCTCTCTTCCTTCAAGTTGTGTATCGTAGGTATTTTGTGCTGGTGCCTCATACAGAGCATTCAACCAATAATAAGTGAGTAATATATAGATAAATAATGAAATAATTAATATTTCAAAAGTTCGGCTCAAGTGTCTCCTTGCTCAGAAACCTGCCATGGCTTCCCACTCAGTCTACTGAGTGAAGTCCAAGTTCTGTTCTTGTCTTGGTTAGTCCAGCCACTGCTTGCTCATTCTTAGATACGGAGCTCTTCACTCACTGCCCCCTGGGCCTCTGCCTCCTCCACGGCAGCTTCTCTTCAGGGCTCTGTGTTAACTCGTCATCATCTAGCGCTTCACTGTGGCTGTGTCCAGAGTTTAGTCCTCAGCCCCTTCTTCCCACTTAGCCACCTCAGGCAGCCTGTGGCTCTGGGTGGTGCGGGGATCCTAGAAACACCAAAGTTCAGATTTCTGGTCTCTCCTTGGGCACCTCATTATGTCCAATTGATTCACACCTTGCTTTTCACACTTGGCTTAGCTTTGTTCACACTTGGGTTAGATTTATACCCTGATGCCTAGAAAGGTGCTCAGAGAGTTGTGGACATTTCTGGAAGGAATCCCTCATGGCCCTAGGGGAGCCATGCACTAACTATCACACAACGTCTTATAGTTCTCTTTAAACCCACAGCTCCTGGTTGCTGCCCACAAAGATCACGAATGCCAGCCAGCTCACTCATCAGACAGGGGCCACACAGATTGACACCTCAATGCCATGCAGCAAGCTGAGCTGTGGTACACACCCTTCATCAATCAGTCCGGGGCTGTTGGAACCAATCGGAGGTCCCGGGATGGGCCTGAAACCAGCAACTCAGAGTGCTGGAGCCCAGGCCACCAAAAGGGGCCTCAGGGCCACGGCAGCATTTAATGGGCTTGTAGTAAATAGACTGGTTGGATTTTAACAGATTAAAAAGCCATTGGGGGAGCAGGAGTGGGGTTCACTGGGGACAAGATAGGAGGTGGGGCTGGTGGGGGGAGAAGAAGGAGGTGAGGAACATGGCCTTGCTCTTCAGTCCCTGTGTGGTCTGGGAAGTTTCCACTCAGAGTGCTCCCCAACTCTCACTTCCCCCACCACATTCCTGGCAGCACTGTCCCTACATGCAGGTGATTGTCACTCCTTGCTGAGTGCCAATGCCATTTTGGTACGCAGAGCTTCCCAGCTGAGTGGCTCTCCTGTGGGGATGCTGGGACACTGGGCAGCAGGAGCAGGGCCTGGGAAAACAGGCCATCAAAGCTGCCTGGGCAATTCCCAGTGGCTCTCGAGAGAAGAGGGCTGCAGGGTCATAGCAGAGAGCTAAATTTAGGACACTCAGAGGTGGAAGTGGTTCCTGGCAGCCACAGGGGGCCGGCCAGTTCCCTCTCATAAGGACAGGATATGGCCCTTTGGAAAGAGAGGGTGTGTAAGACTAACTCCATGTGCTAGGCCCAGCCTCGGGCCAGAACACAGGATATCGTCATGAATTTGGTGTTGGGTCTTTGTTTGTGGCTGGGGTCATGGTTGATTTTATTTCTCCATGTTATTCTTGAATTTCTTTTTCTTCTTTTCTTTTCTTTTTTTCTTTTCTTTTCTTTCTTTCTTTTTTTTTTAAATTTGGTATCAGAGATTGAACTCACAACCTTATGCTTGCCAGGCAGATGCATCCCAGCTAATCTCAAATTTCAACCGTTGTCTATCAGACCCCCTTCTGTGGGCTAAGACTCGCTCATACTCAGAGATGCCTACTTTAGGAACACATCCTTTCTCTGAGTGACAGATTTGTCAGTGGCTGACCACCTGTGGATATTTAGAATAATTCACCCTATAACATTACCCTCTACTCAATGGAATTAGTGTCCCAAAAGGAGGTTTTTTTTGTTTTTGTTTTTGTTTTTTTTTCTGTGATGTACCCAGCAGCACCTAGGTCAGTGCCTGGCCTAGACGTCATACTCAATAAATATTTGTTGAATGGTCAAATGAATGACTCTACCCAGAGAATCAAGACAGGCTTTTGGGGCTGGCACATGCAGAATGGATAGACTCCTGAGCCTCCTCACAGGGAGGGGTGTATCAGGAAAAAAATAACTGCATTACAAGGATATAACCATGTGCAATGTACTCAGGAACACTGAGCGTAGCAGACAGCGGAGCCAAGGTGGGAGAGGGACTGGAATAGATTCGAGGGGGCTGTGAACATGGTCAAGGGCCCTCTTGTGAACACTTGAGATGTCTTAAATGAGTATAAAAGGTAACTCATTCTTTTAGGAAGAAAATTCCATAACTTCTAATTATATTTAATTTTAGCCTTCTTTAAAACAAGAAAGAAATATTTAAGCTTTATGACTATTTAATTAGTGTTGCCCACCCCACAGTAGGCCACACATCCCCTCTCACACTGTTCTGAGGACAACAGTGTGGACCTGGCTTGACCATGACAGCCTCTCTGGTAAGCGTGCCATAAAGTATCATCATGGGACTCAGTTTTATAAAAAAAGACGGAATCTCTACCATAGAGATTCACATGACAGACTCCCTGTCAAACTTACTGACCAAAGCAGGAGCCACAGAAATCTTCTGCACCATTCAGAGATCTGCTGGTTATCTCACAGCAGAGCACGTAAAAGACTTAACACCTTCAAGGTGGAGTGTGTGTTTTTCTTTTATGAAAAGACAAGTGATGGAATCACACTCTTTCTGGGATGAAGAGGATGCTATGTAGCAGATGTCAGTGTTCATAGGTAAAGGTGCATTTAAAGACTGAATAATAAAGACACTGCTTTTGGAAAGAAACTGACACTGCAGAATACTTTGCCAAGTGGCACACGGGAATGATTTTGTTGCTGAAGTGGTCATTGTGGTCATTGTGGATGCTTCTGTGGCACATAGGGCATGCTGAAAAATAGGGACATAAAAATTTTATGATCTATTTAAAAATCTTCCAAGTGAAGAGTTTCAGTGTGTTTTGAACAATTTTTTCAAGAGTATTTAAAAAGTAATCTCTGATTAGTTTCTGGGAACAAATGCTTGACATTAATTAAACCAAAATTTCACCAATTTAGTAACTGATTTAGTAACTACACCCAGGAATGTGTGTCATCTAGGTGGTACTGGACTCCTTGGGAGGTGTGTTTCCCTGCTACAGTGGGTGTTACACCAAGTCAAAATATAAATGAGTCTAGTACTGTACCAGCTTCTCACATTGCTTTATCACATTACTACACCAAGATTTTATTTAAAAATGCAGCATGCTTAATTATAATTTTTAGTAGTAATATAGACAGTGTAAGAAGCTCTTTAATACCATTAAATAAAATGAAAATAAAACTAAAGGTAGTATTAACTATTTGATTTTTCATTCTTTTTTTCCTGGTGTCTAGTTTTCCTATATATAGGTATTCAAGAATATTCAACATATTTGTATGGCAATATCTATATCTATATGTATCTATATCTCTTTTATTCTTTTTTTGTGGTACTGGGGATGGAAGTCAGGACTCTGTGCATGCTAAGCAAGGACACCAACACTGAGCTACATTGCTAGCCCTTGTATATAATGCATATATAAATAAATACACACATTGGGTTGATTTTCCCCTTTAGTGATAGGATTCTTCTGTGGCTGAGAGTGATGGGGAACCTAGGAATGAGGCAGGCAGGCAGGAGGCAGGACAGTGTGCATCTGACACCACTTTGGAACCTCAGTGCCCTGAGTCTGCAGGGGAGGCTGGCACTGACCCAGACCTGGAAGAGGAGCGTGGGGGGTCAAACCAGGCCAGGGACATGGCGAGGAAGTGTGGTAGACTCCAGCTGTGTTTTGGAGAAGACAGAAAATCAGGCTATGGAAAGATGGGAGGACGGTTGGGGAGAACGTGGAAGATGCACACATCGGCGTCTTGAGTGGTGGTAGTGTTCTCACTGAAATGGGGATTGCAGGGGGAAGGAAGGAGACATTTGGGGGCAGTTGTTTTAGTCACTGTCTTTGTCCATGTGGGGGTGCCTGCTGGAGAGACCAGCAGACCAGGGCTCAGGAAGAGACAAGGGAGCCAAGGGCTTGACTTCCTTTATGCTCTCAAAGACTCAGACACAGCCTCCTCCTAATTGTCCTTTCACAGCCTAGCTGAGCCAGAGGGGGCTGCTCCAGAGGCCAGAGTGAAGTGGCTGAGGCTCCAGGTCCCAGGCCACTGGGTTTTCAGGTTGCCCTGGTAACAGGCTCTGTTATGTTGCTTCATGGAGCCCGGGGTCTTAGTCAGAGCCCTGCAGGAAGGGGTCATCATATCCCCTGTGACTCTGGAAGGCCTGAAGAGCCAAATCTGGGCATGCCTGGGAGTGGCTCAAAGATGGGTCATTGTCTGGCTGGGGCCTGGCTTCCAGGCGGGAAGAGCAGCAGTCAGAGGGCAGAGCTTGGCGCAGTGGACTCCCCACAGCTATCTGGGTTCAAACATCATTCTCATGAACACACTGTGATCAAGACAGCAAGGTAATCAGACATATCCTCAGTGGGAGAAGAGGCGTCCTTTTGTCACTTGAGGTGGGATTTCATGGGTGGTACCAGCACAGTTAGGACTGGCAGACATGCTGTGACCTTGAGGCGGTTCCTCGGGAGATTCCTGCATTTAGGCCAGTGAGGCACCCAGGTCTCCATGCTTTCGGATCCCTGTGGAGCACTAAGAGCCCCAGGGATAAGGCCATGCCCTTCAGATCTGGGCTGGGATGTTCCAGTGCACGTGGGGACAGACAATCCCTCATTTCCTGGGCCTCACCCTGTCCACTGCACATCAGCAGATTGCCCTGGAAGCTTGGCTCTTTGCATCCCATCAGAGCCCCCTTCCTCATCCTGTCCACAAGCCCTCATTCTGTTCACACCTTGCTCCTGCCTGCTGGCTCGCTGCCCCATCTTTGGGCTTGCTGTCCTGGCTGGTGGGGACACCCTGCCCTGGGGTTTTGCCTGTCTCATCCTGCTCATCCTTCCCCATCTCACTCAAGCAACTTCTCCTGTTGTTGTGAGACCAGTGACTGAGGGCAGTAAGATGCCCAGGCCCCATGAACAGACTCCTTCAGCCCACAAAGACTGGGAGAAACCACGGGGTTAACGTCTCCAGACAGGCAGCTGTCCCATCCCTACTGCTCCTGGGGAAGCCCCAGCTGGAAGTGCACCTCTCAGAATAATTGTCCCAAACAGCCTCAGACGAACCACTTCCCCTGCCAAGTCTCAGTGTCCTCCATGGTAGAGGGAGAGTGACGGTGATGAGTGACGTCATGGGAGTGACCTTGGCGGAGCTGACTCCCATGCTTTTGATTGCGTTTAAGAAATGTTATTTTTATATCAACGTGGGTGTCTCTTGTGGGTTTTGGGGAAATGTTTGACGAATAATCCTAGGCTGGATCACGCTTACTTCCCTTGCCCCTCCTCTGGGTTGGGAAGACATGGGGACAGCAGGGCAGGGAGGTGGGTGGTGGGAGCCACACCCTCCAGGAACCTGTTTCTCCACATGAATGTCAGGAAGCCCATGTCACAGAAGTACTATTAGACCTGAATCACTCAGCCTTCCTCATCCCTCGGGAGCTCTGAGAATAGACCCAGGAGTCCTTCTGAGAAGCAGTCTGTGTAGGAGAAAAGGCCAAAAGGCCCCAGTTAGAACCGTGCCGCTGGTCATCCTGCCTCTTTGGATAACTAGGATCAGGTCCCTTGAGCTTGGTGAGCCACATCCTCGTCCTTGACACCTGCATGCTTGTCCCTCAGTGAATCTTACTGTGCCCAGTGGCATCGTCTTGCTGGACCCTGTAGTTTCCCACAAGCCATGCTTTTCCTCAGGCTCTTCCTTCTCCCTGGACTGCCTTCTGGCTTCTTCTGGGCCAGGCCACTGCCTCCAGGAAGTGTTTTCAGGTACTCCATCTGGAAAGTACCTCCCTCAGCACCTCAGGGGCATCCCTTTAAAGATTTCAAGTAAGAACACTACCCCAGGATGTGCTGCTGAGCCTGTCACATGCATTTATTATACAGATGAAGACATTGAGGTTCAGAAAGGTGTAATAATTTACCCCCAATAATTTGCATGCCTAAGGTTCAAAGCAAAATGACACAAAAGCCCAGGCCTTTGCCATATCCCTACACATGCCACTTCCACCTCCTCCTTAGCGAAGACAAATAGAGTTCATGTCTTAAAGAAAAGACAAGTTCAAGAACATAAAAAATTCCCCCCAAATAAAAAATTCTCCCAAATTCTTCTATACAAATTACCAGCATTACAAGCCTCTTCTGGCAGAAATTCTCCCTACAATAGAATTCTCTCAGGGAACTCCAAAGCCCTAGAGGAATGTGTGAAGGCCTCCTCACAGGAGTCATCAGGTCCCTCTGGCACCTCTTGCTGGCTCAGCCAACCATTTTCTCAGTGCCAAGCACACTGATGATAACTATAGGCTCATGTGGCAACTCCATGCAGGACACGAGATCAAGGTCTTTG
This sequence comes from Dolichotis patagonum, assembly GCA_004027295.1. NCBI lineage: Eukaryota > Metazoa > Chordata > Mammalia > Rodentia > Caviidae > Dolichotis > Dolichotis patagonum. Next base: position 16,048 of record PVJX010013777.1, read on the forward strand.
CCTCATTTCATCCTTATAATAGCTCAGGAATGTGGGTGGTATTGTTCTATGTCACTAGGAAGAGAAGGAAACCAGGGCACAGAGAGGCTCTGCTGGCGACATGGACAGATCTGCTTAATCCCAACCATCAGGGATCTCCCACTCTTGCTCCCTTGGTCAGTCCCTTGGCTGTGACAAGGACACCTGCATGTCTCTTGCTAGGGGACTTGCCTCAGCCTCTCAGTTTTCTCTCTTTCAGGACCAGCTTGGCTGGTCTTCAGTACCTCCGGGGCTGGCCTGGTCCGTGGTCACGTGGGCTGTGGTGTTTCATTAATGTGCTGTGTAGTTTCTGAAGACAGTCTGAGTGTGAAGTCAAGAGCCTGGGGTTCAAGTCTCCCCTCTGCCACTCATTTTCTGTGCTATAACCTCTGGCAAGTTACTAGTCTCTTAAGGCCTCCTGGGGACTGTCTTCAAGGTGATATGTCTTGCTGAGATATCACATGATAGGCTGTTCTAGAAGTGAGCTGGGTCAGAGAGAGGGTAGAGGGATGGGCAAGAAGCCTGGTCTAGGAGACCAGGCCAATTTTGGGTTGAGTCAGAGAGCTGAGGAAAAAGGCAAGAGAGTAGAGAAGGGGGTACTCATTCCTGTGTGGAGAACAGAGGACTGCAGGCTTTGCTCCCCTCCTGTGGGCAGAAGGAGGACAAAACTTCCCTCTCTGGAATGTTCCCTTCCACCTCTCCTCCACCTCCCCCATGCTACAAGACACAGACCTCCACCATTTGGGCTGAATTAAGAGTTTCAGACGTCAGCTGCCTCTGAATCACGGCTCCTTCTACCCCGAGGGAGCTTGTAGGGCTCCTATCCCGGAGGGTGGTTTCGAATCATGTTCAGCTGACTCTGGGGCACTTGGGGGGCCACAGAAGGGGGCTTTGGGCCTTACCTTAGCCTCTCGCACAGCAGTCCTCTTTATCTGCTTTACAAAGTGGGCTCCTTTTATTTCAAGCAAAGAGAGGAGTCTGTTTCCTAATAGAGAAACGGAGAAAAACTACCCACGTATCCAATGTTCTCGTTTTAAAGAGTTCCAGAGAAGTCACAAACCAGACAGTGGGAGGGTGGGATTAGAACCCTGTCTGCCAGGCTCATTCAGGCATGCATGTTTTCACTCACTAATTAACTCAACAAGTACACATCAAATATTTTCCTTGTGCTGGGCATGGTGATGATCAGGAAGAGTCAGTGGAAGCCAAAATAGACAGTTTTCCTATCCTGAGGGTTTAAAGTCTATCTTCAGGGTTTAAAGAATGACATGATTAATAACAATTCACACATTAGCACTAATTACCACATGCCATGTACTTTATATGCATTAACTCTCAAGACAACCCTAGAGGAAAGTAAACCTCTAATTTGCAGATGGGGAAATTGAGGCACATATAAGTAAAATGACCAGGCAAGTAGTGAAACTGGGATTTGAAACTTGGCTTAGAGTTGAATCTTTGTTAGCTGGCTCTAAAGTGTTGTACTCCACTATATAGATAGATACAGTTTACAATCCATAGTACTACCTTTGTATTTTCCATACAGTACCAACTAGAGAAGAGGTCAGGATGGAGAGGTGTTGGCTAGGTCTTCCCTGAGGCAATAATGCTTGAGTCAAAGTAGGGCAACATTCACAGGCAACTGGTTTTCAATAATGTTGCTAATATCATTCAGTCTTCTTCTAAACAATTGATGCTGGAACAACTGGATACACACATGCAAAAGAATAAAATGTCAACCCCTTACCTCACACCGTAACACAGAAATTAACTCAAAATATATCAAAAACCTGCCTGTGAGAATTAAAATAATACCTTAGGCAAAAATTTAGTTGCTAATTTTTATGACCTTGGATTAGATAACAATTTCTTAAATACAGCACCCAAGGTACAAGTAACAAAAGAAAAATTAGAGACTCTAGATATCATCAAAATTAAAAACTTTTGTGCTTCAAATAAAACCATCAAGAAAGTAGAACCAGAATTCACAGAATGAGAAAAAAAGGGGAAAATTTTTTTCCAAAGAAAAGAAAGAAAGATTTGTGCTTAGGATATATAAAGAACACTTACAATCAAAATTAAAAGACAATAATCTGATTAAAAACAAGCAAAGGGTTTAGAAATGTCTAATTAAGTATCAAAAAGCCAATTCAGTTAAAACTGAGCAAAGATTTGGACATTTCTCCAAAGAGATTGTGCAAATGGCCAATAAACACGGAAGACACTTAACGTCATTAGCCATCTGACAAAAGCAAGTCCAACCACAATGAGATGCTACTGCATGCACACTACAATGGCTGTAATAAAGAAAGTAAAAGCATTGATGAAGGCGTGCAGAAGTTAGAACCCTCTACACTGCTGGTGACTGTGTAAATTAATCAGGCATGGTGGAAAACACCCTGGGGTGGGATGAGTAGAACAGGGAATGGGACGTTGGAAAGATGCCTAGTGCAAATAAAATAAAAAAGAGGGCTTGGCTCAGGGACAATAGAAACCTCGTGGCCGCTCAGGTCACTCCATTCACCCTGTGTCTGCAGGCTAGCAGCTTGAAAGGCTTCCGTTCCATGCGCACAGTGTGAAGGCCAGATGGGAAAACCTCTGGCTCTTTCCCGCTTTGACTTTTGCTGGCTTCTCTGTTTCCGCTCTGAACCATGTGGCCTTACATAAGGCTTCCCCCACTCTGAGATTCAGCTGCCTCTTCTAATAGCCAGTGTTAGACTGGAATGATCTCTGAGCCTGGTCAGGAGGCCTCAGTGTTTGTTCAAAGAACAAACGAACAGATTTGGTTGCCAAGGCCCCAGCCTCTGCTCTGCTCTGAGGAGTTCACACGCAGCCCTGCCTCACCATCTGCTTAGTCAGATCCTGGAGAAGACGTAGCCCAGCAGCTCCCTCGGCTCCTCCCTCATGTTCCCCCAGTGCTCAGGCACTGGAGAAGTGGCTGCTCCTCATCTCAGGATGAGACCAGGCTACAAAGTGGGGTGTGTGACCCTGCGCTCAGCAGGCCAGAGAATGCAGAAAGAGGGCCGCTGCTTGCGGACATGTGCTGGCATTTTTACTTTTCTTCACAAAGTGCTGAATGCCAGTCTGACTTCTGGGCTCCCACCCTCAATCCTTTGTTCCCTAGCTCCCTCTGCCCTACTTTGTCAGATTCACCTGACAAATCCTTACTTGTTCTTCAAGTAACATCCCTAGATGGTTCACTGAACCCCTTCCAGTGCCCCCACCACCATGGTACCTGTGCAGACCTTGATGGACTCCCGTCTTTGACATGAATGTGAAATCCCCTCCAGGCAGGAAAGGAGAGTGAAGGAGAACATTTATTTTAACTCTTAGACAAAACTTCTCATAGCACTTGGCGTGCATCTCTCAGTGGCACAGCCACAGCATAACTCACATCAGTCACTCTGCTCACACAGAATCTAGAGTGACAGAGCTGAAGGCCCTGGAAGCCACACCTTATTTCACAGGTGGGGAAACTGAGGCTAGAGGTGAGCAGGCACTGCTGGGTGTTACTCTGCAGGTGGGAGCAGAGCCAGGACTGAAGCTCCAGAGCCCCATCTTCTCTCCCCTGAACCCAGGGCCTCTGTCTGAACTCAGAGAAGGGAAGGGTTTTACCTTCCATGCTACACGCTGCACCTCTGGATCATAGGAGTATGTCATGGGGCAGCCCGTGGGGCAACCAAGCCACAGGAGCCTCACTTGACTAAGGTGACTCCAAGCCACAAGCCCAAGTGCAACAGACCTCAGGGGACATAGGGATGTGGGATATGGGACATTTAGAGATAATACAAACCCCTTAAGGGGGCTTTGGGTTTGTGGGACACCCACTGAGCGCCCAACCCTTCCTGACCTTGTCTTTTAAAGCTCCCTGAGTTCAGCCAGGCAGAGGTTATCCTGTGACTTGACCCCCACATCATCCCAGCTTTTCCAACAGGGTGTAGATTCCCAGCTTTGCTACTCAGTCTCCTGGGAACTTACACAAATCCCCCAATGTCCTGGTATCTCTGTTTCTTCCTTTGCAAGATAGATAGCAGCGCTGTTACTTTGTAGGGTTGCTATGGGAATTAAATCAGTTAATACATAGAGATCACTCAAAACAGTGCCTAACACATAGTAAACGCTCACTCACGAGAAGGGACATGCTGTAGGTCACACAGGCACATCAGCTTTCGTGTCATACAACTCTTGCTTTCCGTACAGGGTGGACTCGTGCTGCTTTCTTATGGGGCACTTTTGGCTAAAGTGACATTGACAAATAGGCTTGAGACCCTCCCAAATCCAAGTGTGACTTGAAGGGAAAGCACACATCTGGAGGTCAGGGAGGAGGACTCCCCTCTCACCGCTGGCTCACAGAGTTGCGGGGGGACTGCAGGGTTGGAGGAAGGTCTGTCTGCTTTGTGTCTTCCCAGTGCTGGTCTTGCATCACAGGATTGGTAGGAGAGTTTACATTACCAAATGCCCCAGACAGTGGCTGATAAGAATGTCTCTGGTCTGGGAGCCTCATAGTGACTTTATCTGTCTAGATAGGAATAGCTGGACTGGGCTGGAGAGAGAAGGGAGCCTTCTGGTTTCGAACTATCTCAGAGCCAGATGCTCAGGCTCAGGTGTGCCTGAGCTCACGTGGCTCTGCTATGCTCCCCCCTCCAGCTCCTGATACTGTTCCTGCCTCTCCCCCTAGTGACCGGAACCTGTCTGGGTCCCCTGGACTCCGCGAGGTGCTCTCTTTCCACAGCTTAGTCAGCGTGTGAGCAGCCTGAGGACAGGGCTTCCCAGGAGCCTGCACAGAGATGGGGACCTCACAAGTTATGTCCAGGTGGAACTCTTCTCTCTAGTCTTCCTGAAAACCTGCTCCTCCTCCTCTTCCTCTCTGCCAGTTTGATAGAGCCATCTTTGGTCTCTTCTTTTCTCCCAAGCCTCATATTTCTACATTTACTTACCAAGCACTTTTCATATGCCACATGAAAACTCCAAGACTCCTGAGACTGTTTTTTTTTATTTTAAAGGGGGTAAAATTTAACACAGTGAAACAGAACGGGACATAAGAACGCATAAATCTCAAAGCTAGACAACCAGAGATCTTCACTGTCTATCATATTGTCTCTTGTTTTCTTCCAAATGGTTGTCCATATCTTTGTATATGTAAAGTTCATACAAAACAACATAGCCAATTTTTCACAAGATGTCCAGTTCACTGGCTCCCACTTGCTAAGGGGGGGATGGGACGGGGGATAGGACCACATGAGATGTTTGATTCTCAGCCCACTCACAGCTGCCAGAGAGGGGAGGAGTTCTTTGTTCTCCTGGCACCCCAGGTCACCGCATGGTACAGGTCCCGAGATGCCAGGGTCTCTCTCTTGTGGGCCGCGGAAGCCTGCCACACTCACAGCCACTCACCAGAGAGGGGAGGAGTTCCTTGTTCTCGCAGTACTCCAGGTTGCCGCATGGTGCAGGTCCCGAGATGCCAGGGTCGAGAGAGACTGCTATGATTCCTATTTGACGAAGAGGGATTTGTCATAGGAGGGCACACAACTGGAGAGGACCGAAGAGGTTGGAAGGACTGATTCAAGGTCAGCATAGGATGGGACAATGAGGAGAAAAGGCTGGCATGTATGTGCTTGGGAGTGTCTTGGAGGGCTTCCCTGGAAGAGGAGATCTGCTCCTGTTACCTGGTGCTGTGTAACAAGCCACCTCAAACTTAGTGACTTCAAACGATAAATTTATTTTGTTCTCAAATTTGCTTGACTCAGAGGGGATGGCTGGCTTCTGCTATACCTGATATTACCTGGGGTGGCTTGAAGTCTGGAGATGGATTTACTGGAAGTCGTGTCTGTAGAAGCTGTCTTTTGGCTGAGCTTTTAGCTGGCCTATTGGCCAGAACATCTACAGTGATCTCTTCAGGTGGCTGGGCTCCTTCACAGAAGACATGCAAAGTCACTTCTGCCACATCTTATTCCAAGGGAAGGGCAACAGAACCCATGTCTTGATGGGGAGGGACAAGGTTCCAGTATACAGAGCTGGAAATACTCTAGAGGCTATTTTTCGAAAATTATAATCTGCCACAAGGACGTCTCCTCCTGCTCTTGCCCCCATCTTGTACCAAGAGTCCCCTGATCAGGTTAACTGGGAAGGCACAAAGCGGGTGAAGAACTGAAGCCTTTTAACTTTAGGCAGGTCACTTCATGTTTCTGAGCGTGCTTCCTCATTTGTTTAATGGAGTCATAACATCTATATCATGGACTTAAAAACAGCAAGACAATAATCTCAGTTATAAACTCAGACTCTAGTACATCATGCATGGGTCTCAGGGCACTGAACATCTTCCCGAACAGGACCTACTCACACGTGGAGCTGAACAGGTCTGTAGCTGCCTGGGGAATGGGCCTTCTGCCACTTGCCAAGGGGGAGTCCCTTGTTCCTGTTGGCTATTTTAAACCTATGTGGGCAACCACAGAACCACATGTGGGCTTTACTATGACTTGGGCAAGCCCAGTTGATCAAGCAAACATTTCTGATGACAGAGGGTGGACGTCTGAGGACAAGACTGACCTTAGTTACTCCCCAACATCTCTAGGTGGGCTTTGGACAAAGTCAGAGAGCCTCAGTTTCCACATTTGTGAGTTGGGGGGGTAATCTTAAACAGGTGATATTCTTAGGCTACTCCCCTTCTGTAGACAGTGGTTGAATAATTCTTGCATTTTCCTTATGTAAGCCCAGGTGAATCTCCATGTGGGGGGCAGGAAAAGCACCTATCACCAGTCTGGTCCTCATCAGTAGCTCTGAGGAAGGGTCAAAGCCTCAGGCCTACCCTTCCACATTTAGGCAGGACCCCAACATTCTCACTTTTGGCTCCAGGAAACTGTGTTTCTGGAAAAGCCACCAGATAAGGTTACAATCTATAAATTCTGTAATTCTCCAAGAGGAAAAGAAAAGGGAAATCACTGTATGTCTGTGTGTGAACAGACAGACAGCTACCATCTGCCACATGCACCTACACTTCACACGAGCCACACGTGGACCTAGATACATTTGAGCATCTCATAGATCTTCAGCACACATGTTTGCTCAGACACACACGTACACACATCACATCACATCTATCCATAGTTCCACATCAAGATGTACCTACCACATACACATAGAACTGATAAAAACCTTCACACATATTCCATATACTTCAACGATTAACATAAATACACAAACATGTATTTATGAAAAAAGTAGAAATATGTACACATACACATATTTACACACACTCAATCATCTTACACTTCCATGGATAAACAGCTACAAATATTCAATATATTTGCATTATGTAAACTTGTGTAGACACAGCTGCTCACACAAACACAGCCATACTTGAGTATGAATGTGTACTTCATTAATCCATGCTTTTATCCAATAACAACACAGACACCCAAGCATCAGTATATGTGTGTGTATATATATAATGTCTACTTTATATGATACATAAAATACCAGCACACATTACAGCCATATGCCCCTTCATGTACAAATCATATATTCAGACTTGCACACTGAAGGAGACACACACACACCCCTTACTCTACAAGCTCACCCCTGCTGTACACTATGTCCACAGTCATTTCTGCCTCCTTTGCTATTCAGAGATCCTGCCAAAAGTATAGTTACCTAGACACCTAGTTCTGCTTTACCTGAAAACCCCCAGGCCCTTGGTGTATAGGAGGGTGACCAGTCGTCCTTCTTGCAGTGGGCACAGTGGAAAGTATGATCAGAGCTGACTTCTGCATGAAAAGGTATGGGTTTTTCCATCCTGCTACCTAACTGTGTTGGGGGTACTGGGGCCCCCACTGCTAGCCGACCTCCAGTGGGCTGTTCCAACCATCGAGGACATTTGATCAGACATGAAAATTATTAAGCTTTGGTTTAGTGAACAATGAATGAACTGCAGTCTGGTGCCTACTGTGTGCAGAACCTGGACTGAAGCTCAAGGGTAGAGAAAGGCTGGGCTCTGGGCCAGGCGGTGTGGCTCAGAGCAGGGAGGAGGGCAGGTGTGTGGGGTATATTGGGAACATTAGATTTAATTCCACTGAGAACACAAAATCCTTCAAGATTTAGTCATTCAATGACCAACTTGTCAGTTGACTGATTTTTCAAGTGACAAATTTTCTGAGTATAACGCATTTATCATACTATTAACTTTTAAGCTCAAAAGCGTACATTAGTTATATTGGACAGATTAACATTTATTTTCATTTTGTATGCTTAATAGCACTTCAAGGAATGTTCAGGTAGACAAAAGCTAAGGGTCACGGTGTTTTGGATTAGTAAAGATGCTTAATGTTCATAACTGGAGAGGGGTTTTCCAGGGACAGTCACCTGGAGCAGGGTCTTCTGGGAGACCTGGAGAATGACAGGCTCTTAAAACTACCTTATCCCAAGGACCATGTGACATGTACATAGGTTTTCCTCTGACTTGTCTTGTGACCCTGACACAACAGGGTGACAAGGCTTCTCTTACAGCCTCAATCTCTCCATGTACAGATTGCTCATCTTTAGGGCTTTGTTGACATTTGAGTCCCTGGAGTTACCTGTGACATCAATCTTCCATTGTGACTGGGGTCTGGGCATGGACACCAGAGAGGGCACTAACACTTTTGAGATAGCTCAGCCTTGCTAGTAAGTCAAAGCTGTCTCCTTGGTGTATTTATCTGAATCCTGACATTTCTGTGTCCTGTCCCCACCCCAGGCAGAAGAGCCTTGCATATTGTGTGAGGAGATAATGAGCTGCAGAGGGTGAGGCTGAACTCACTTTCCTTTCCTGGTAATAAGTTTGCTAAACTCATTTCCTTTTTTGCTGAAGGGAAATGCCATTGACATCACACAACTGGATTCTCCGTGAGGTCAGAGAAGAACTCGTGATCCCCTGGCAAACAAGGATGTATGCATGTGCTAGACACAAATTGGTCCTGGGGTAGATTTGTAGAACCTCTGATCTGAGGCTCATAGATGAGGCCTCCTAGGTGAGAGAAGGTCAGAGACGTGGCCTGGGTTTGGTTGCCAGACAGCAGAGCTAAGGGCAGAATTCAGGCCCTGCCTCCCACCCAGGACTCTAGATGGAACTCCCTCCTTACTTGGCTCCCCAGCCCATCTTAATAGCACCAATACCCTCCATATTATCCTAGCCACAAATTGGCCTCCATCTGAATTCCTCCTTCCCTGACACCCTTTCTCCTTGCAGTAGTACACATAGTGTCTCCTGGGTCTATCCCAGATCCCAGGCTACTTCTAAGCCAGGGCCTCCTTGTGCCTCCCTGGAGAACACCCAGTCTGTGCCCAATATTCCCTCCATATATCCAGGCCTCTTCCTGCAGTCCACCTTCTGCCTAGCTGCCTAGGGGACATCCCCAAAGCAGAGTCATGGTGGCACAATCCAGCTGCACCTCTTCCGGGGCTCCACCACCCTCTCAGCTACAGCCCCTGGTGGGCCCCTTTGCTCCTCCATCTGGACACTGTGGTTGTCCTTGGACTGTGCAGCCTTTTAACATTTGTTCTTGTGTTTCCTCTGCCAGGAATGGCTCCCTGGCCCGTCCATCCCTGCCCCCGACACTTCTGCGGGAAATCGCAGCCCTTCCACATCCTCCTCCCTGCCCCATGCCTTGGAGGGAACTGATCTCTTTAGCTCCTGTGTCTCAGTCTTTCCCTGCTTCCTTCAGAGCATCCAAGGATATTTTATTGTGGAAAATTTCAAACATGAAGCAAAAATAGAATAATTACTAAGTGCCTCACATATTCTTCTCTCAGCATTTACTAACGTTGATTTACAATGTCTCCTATACTGGATTATTTGCAACAATTCCAAAACATCAAAACACTGAGTAATTTAATCCACAAATATTATAGTCTGTATTCATTATTTTTTGTACTGGTGATTGAACTCAGAGATGCTATCACTGAGTCACATCTAGCTCTTTTTATTTTTAGACAGAGGTCTCACTACATTAGTCAAGACAGGGCCTCTCTTGCCTTAGTCACTGTATTGCTGGGACTACAGGAAATGCCACCATAGCCTTTTTGTACTCTATATTTCTAAAAGATAAAGGCATCATCATAATAGGGAAGAAGTCCAAGAGAAAAAGCATGAAGGCTAAGGAGGAAGGGAAGGGGAAATAAGTGGAATAAAGATATGCCATGTGCAGAAACCTAATAACCTCAATTAATGTAAAAATTATGTGCTATAACATAAGATTAATAGTATCAATAATAATGAGAAGTGGTTTAATGGACTGGGAGAAAGGAAGAGGGAGAGAAGAGGAAGAGGATTAAAAAAAAGAAACAAGCTGTGGTATGCACACGTAACCACTCCCCAAGATGATTGTAAACTGCAAAAATGTATGGTACAAAAAAAGAGTACTATTACCTAACTTCTTTATAGTTTTTTAAAAATCATTAAATATCTAGTAGTGTTTAAATTTCCTCAGTGATCTCATGAAGTCTTTTAAAGTTGGTTTGTTCAAAATTAGGGTCTAAACAAGGTCCTTGTATTATTATTTGTGTCTCTTAAGTCTCTTTCACTCTATAGCTTTCTTCTCTTGTGTTTAAGCTTATTTGTTGAATAAAATAACTTTGTATAGCTTTCTGCACTTTTCTGTTTGTATTGTTTAGTATATTCTCTAGTTTCTTGTCTTTCCTATAAATTGATAGATTTAAAGACTCAAAGATTCATATTTAAAGTTTTATCTTCACAGGAGATGTGTGTACTTTCTGCAGAAGGCACAAATATGCATAATGTGAACTATCTTTTGTGCTTTCAGAACCCTTTTATGATCTTAGTCTACATCCATATACTTATAGCTTACATCTATAAACAATGACTTTTAATGCTATAATTCTTTCATTTGCTAGCTGTAATACTGTTATAGAAAGAAACATCTCTCATCAACTCTTTTGTTTTTCTGAGGTACAGTTTGTTAAGGAAAGAGGAAGAATAAGTTATGCTATCCCGTTATCAATTTTCAGAATAATCAGTTGATTTTCTTTTTTCTTCTTTCTTTCTTTCTTTCTTTCTTTCTTTCTTTCTTTCTTTTTCTTTCTTTTTTCTTTCTTTCTTTGTCTCTCTCTCTTTCTTTCTTCTTTCTTTCTTTTTTCTTTCTTTCTTTCTTTCTTTCTTTCCTTTCTTTCTTTCTTCTTTCTCTTTCTCTCTTTCTCTCTTTCTTCTCTAAAAGAGGAAAGGTTTATTTAAGTTCACAGTTTGTAGAAGCACCAGTCAGTAGTTGACTGACCAAAGCAGGGCAGCATGGCAGAGGAGAAATACTTCATGGCATGGCCAGCAGGAAGCACCAAGCAGCAAGTACCCCTTTTCTTTCTTGTTACATTCATGCTACAAGCCTATTGGTTAGTGCCGCTTGCACTGATGTGAGTGAGTTGATTTTCTAACATTCTCCAAAGATGACCAGCAATGTGTTGGCATATTCTGGTTTTGGTTTTTTGTACAGTTATCTTGTATTTTTTAAAATTCACTTGATGAGTTTCAATGAGTTGTTACTATTATACTGATTATCACTCAAGTTGTTCCATCTTTGACCCATGAGGTTCTCTTCCATTGGCTTCTGATCCCTTGGACCTTACCTTAGTAGTATTTCATAACTTCTTGGTTTTTTGGTGTGTTAGAATGTCCAGTATTGTTTTGTCCATTCTCTCAATGCTTGATGCTATTTGGTCTGTACTGCATCTAGACTGTTTTACTGTGCAGAGCTGTGAAACGTTTTTCTTAAGAAAACATACATCATTTTTGAGTGAAAGGCTGAGAAAAAAGGTGTACGAGTACTTGGAAACAGTCTTAGGCAGTATGCAGTCGCCATGGAGGTCTATTAGTTATGTCCTTGGGGCTGTGATGTGGTAGAATCATTAAGTCTAACAGAATGGAAAGAGTGTAATATGGGCAAATCACCTAACCTTTAAATTCCTCACCTGTAAATTGGGTTGTGGTATTTACTGTATTATGCACTCCATGGGACTGAGATGAGGAGAGTTAGGTCAGAGATGGTACAGTATATTCAAATAGCCTAACAGAATCTGACCCAGAGTGAATAAATAATAATAATGTTCCCCAATTTGAAGCCAGGAAACCCACAAGCCCAAGACAGGTGATTGCTCTGGCCTCAGATGAGACGTTCTCCACACTGAACCTTAGACACTGACTTGTTGCCTTATAGTTCTTTAAACACTTTAGTACCCTATTGTCTATTTGGTCCTCAGAGCAACTTTGTGATCAGAGATTAGTGACCTTGTTTTACTGATGAAGCTGAAGGGGTTCAGTGACCTGACCAAGTAGCAGAGTTACAACAACAGAGCTGATATCACATTCTCTAAGAGAATGTCATGAGCTTGTCATAAGATTAAAATCATTGGAGGTGGGACAATAAGAAAAAGAAAACATATCAAGGGTTCATATGATATTTTAGATAAAACCTCGAGTAATAATGCTTTTAAGTTACTTGATTTTATATGTGTATCCCTTTTCTCTACTGCTGAAAATCTTGCTTTCTAAAAATATTGATATGATTACCAATTCATTTCCCCTACTTTCTTTTCTTATATATTATAAAAATTTCAAAATACTGATACCAATGGTTATAAATAGCAATATAGTTACTGAAACACTTTGTAGTTTGTTATAATGAAAACAAATTTTACTTTTTTGTCTGAGTGTGTAACACATACTATATCTATATACAATATACATGTGCCTATGCATCCTACTAGTCAAGTTACAGTTAAGTTACCAGGTTTCTATACCACTTAAAATAATTCAGCTTTGTGTGGCAGACACACCACCTCAGTACAGCCTCCTCTATCCCACTTTACTTGTGATTTTGGGAGATTGCTTTAAAATTTTATTTTTGTTTAATTTTGTTTCACTTTTATGAAAAGTATTTACTTGGTTCTAAAGTTATTCTACAAAATGAGACATTTTCAGAGAACTCTGACTTCTGCTTCCCTTTCCTTGGCCCCATTTCCTCCCTCCTCCAATAGACAATAGTTTTTAAATTTCATTTTTTACACTTTAATCTGGTGTTAGGAAAAATATGGCTATACTTCTGTATCCCTTTCTCTTTCTTTGATAAACAATGGCATATCATGTATGTTTTTATCTACTTCCCTTTGTTACATAGCATTGTGCCCTGGAGATTATACCATAGTAGCATATTAGAGATCTTTCTTGTTCCCCTTGCAGGTCAAAAAGTCATCCATCATGTATGTCATTGTGTGTTCTTTATAAATGGGCATTTTAGTGGTTTCTAACTTTTTACTATTACAAATGGTGTTGCCATGATAGCTTTATGTATATATCTTGGTTTTGCCAGTAAATCTTTGGACTGGATTCCTAGAAATGAAATTACCAGGTCGAAGAGTACACATATACATAATTTTACCGAGAGTTGCTAAATTACTTTTAGGGCTTGTACTATTTCATATTCCCACCAGACAATATATGAGAGGGCGTTTTGTCATAGTTTTGCTAACTGAGTATATTCTTAAACTGAGATTTTTGCTTGTCTGATAGATAAAAGCTAGTATTTTGGCTTAGCTTTAATCAGAATGTCTCTGATTATGAGCACAGTTAAACAATTTTTTTGATTCTGGTTCATTTTTGTGTCCTCAGTGTTCAGCACAGGGTCTGGCACAGACAAGGCCCTTAGGAGAGACTTTCAGAATGAAGGAGTAAAAGAACAGATGAGCATATAAATGAGAAAGTGAAGTATTTTTTTTTGTGGGGACAGGGTTCTTAAGATTGAAGTCTTTATAATGACTGAGCTACGCTCCTGGTCCTTCTTTATTTTTTATTTTAATTGAAGACAGGGTCTTGCAACTCACCAAATTGTTGGGGCTGGACTTGAATTTTCAATCCTTCTGCCTCAGCCTCCCAGAGTGCAGAGATTACAGGTGTGTGCTGCTACACTCATTTGAGAAAGGAAGTCTTAAAAAGGACACATGACCTGCCCAAGGTCATGTGTCCAATTACTAGAGCTGGGACTAGAATTGATTTAAACATGAAAGCTCAGAGGGGCCAGGCTCCAGTTTTTATAGCAAACCTTTCCTGAAATCTACTATGGGGTCACAGGGTCACAGAAGAGCTACCTGTATCCCTTCCAAGGGCACATGCCCAATTGACCCAAGAACCTTCCTCTTAAAGATTCCATCAGCTCCCACATCAGCACACTGGGGACCAAGTCTTTAACACATGAACCTTTGAGAGGGGAAAAATAACATCCACACATCAGCATCACATTAATAACTCTTTGGGAACATAATTTTAATGAGCAGACACCATTTCACTATTCCAATAGATACTGCCTCCCACATAACAGCTAGAATTTTTTGTATTTCTGCTAGACTTCTAGATTGTTTCCAGATTATTTCTTACTATTAATAAGTTTTGCCATGTTCATCTTTGTTCACATTTTAGATTTCTCCCCTTTAGAAAGAATTCTTGGAAATGGAGCTCCTGGAATCTCTGCTCTACACTCCAAGTTTGGGATTTTTCTTGGCCACACTCAGCGGGGAGTGTCTGTTAAGCTCTGCCCTGTGACTTCTCAGAGCCCCTGAACTGACCTGGTTCTTAGTCTGTGATCTTGTTAGAGATACACTTGCACCCAAGTGGGATAAGAAAATGAACTGAGGCCTTTCAGGGAGGAAGAATCAGAATCTCTTACCATTCACACCCATGCTCTGTGCCTTCCCAGGACTGTGGAAAGATCACTTGGCACCAACAAGTGAAAACACCACATAGGAATGAGAAATCTGTAGGGGTGTAGGACAGGCAGCCCTCTAAGCAGGGAAGTGGAGTAGATGCTGAGGTCAGACCCTCTGTACTGCAAAGGGCTCCAGGATAGACTCAGACAAAGCAGCACTGACATATGGCAGGATCTGGGAGGGCTTCCTGGAAGAAATAACAACTGGGTGCAGTGGTAGAAATACAGGTCTGTGTGACAGATGAGGCTTGGCAGTGACCTATCACAAAGGGTCCTCTGAACTAGGTTAGACTCCTGGATTTTGTGCAGTGAAGCAGAGGAATGACAGTTGGGTCTGCATTAAGGACAATTTTCTGGCTGTTGTGTAGGAGGCAGCATTACTGATGGCTGCTGTGTAGGAGACAGCTGTGCCAGACTTAGAAAAAGGCCACCACCCAGTCCAGAGATCATGACTGAAACCAAACAGTGGCAAGAGAGGCAGAAAAGGAGGCTGGGGATAAGAGACATCAAGGATAAAGAAGAGCAAAATTTACGTCAAATTCTGGCCTTCCTGTAGCAGTGGGGACAAATCCTGGACTGAGACTCAATACACCCAGGCTCTTGTCCCAGGTCTCAGCTTCTACTTTTGTACCATGAAGAAGTTGCATTAGGTCATCTCTAAGGGTCGCTGAAAAATCTGTGACTATAAGGCTGTAAAGTGGCTCAGGTCCTTGGAAGGAAGAGGAGAGGGAAAAGCCTGAAGATGAGCAGAAGGAGCAACCAGGGCCAGTGTCTCAGGGCTCTGGCTTTCTGTCTCTTTACTCCATCAATCTTGAAGCATTAATGTCACTGGGGTGGCCTGGGCCCCAGCCAGAGGCCAGCTGTGGGAAGGAAGAAATTGTCTCTGGCTGGAGAGACAGAGAGGAAAGAATTTAGAGCTTCCAAAAAACCGTGAAGAAGTTGTGGGCTCTGGCAGGGTGCCCAGGGATTTTGCAATTGCTCTCCAGTGAAGCAGCATGGGGGAGGGTGGGCCTCTTTCTCCTCTGTGCATCAGAGATGGCAAGGGGATGGGGGCATGAAGATGACTTGGGCTGCAAGTAAGACCAAACCCTGCCTGCAACTGGGCAAAAGAATATAAAGAAATGCAGCACCTCACACCATTACAAGTCCAGGCAGCTCTTGGTGTCACCAACATCTTAGACCTTTCTTTTTTGTCTCTTGGCCTCAAGTTGGCTCCCCCGTGTCCCCATGATGGGATCTTTCATGTCGATGCCCAGCAGGAGGGAGATGGAGAAGATGTTTCTCCTGGCACAGTGTGGGCTATGTTTCCAACCAATCACTATCTCTCTAGAAATCCCATGTGCTGATTGGCTTTGATTAACTGGGATCTGATACAATGTCTGAATAGACTGGGGGTCCTCTGATGAAGGGAGAGAGGTATAGATGCTGGTGAACAACCATCACATCCACATGACAATGAGCATGTAGGTTCCCTTGGCTTACGCATCCCACACACCCTGGAATCAGCAGGGCAGATGTCAGCTCTAGATCACTATGAAGAACACCAAGCACAGAGAAGAAAGTGACTTGCTTGACATACAGAGAAAACAACAGAGTCTGGATCAATAAAAAGTAAGCAGATGGCCTCAAACTGTCCCTCAAGCTTGGACCTGGTATGCACATGAGCCCGGCTCACCAGGTCCTCTTTGCTTGCAGCCTGAGCTCACCAGCATTCACTCATCATTGAGACCCCAAGAGCTGGCCAAACCTATCACATGGGGCGGTGAGCCCCACCTTCTAGAGCTCTCAGTGTAACTGCTTGGGGATTAAATGAAATGAGATGGTGCTTTATAGACTGTGAAGTGCTATAGAATCATCAGGCTTCCCTTCTCCTGGTGGGAAAGGACTCGTTCTATGCACTTCATCTTCACCAAGCACTGCAAGACACAGGAATCAGGCAGCCAGAGGGGTGCAAGAGACAGCCAGACATGGACACATTTCCTTCAAATGCATGTTTTGAATCCAACCATTAACAGATGAGGTAACCTGTCCAGGGAGGGGGTGGTGACCTGCACAAGGTCACAGAGGACTAGAACCCAGCCCCTGGTTCCCAGCCTGTCTCTACCACAGGTTGAGCAATTGCTCCCCTACTGTACCCTCACAAGCCCTAGGGTGTGAAGAAGGCATGGTTTCAGTACAGGGTGTGCCTGCCAACACATCCCCAGGTTTCTCGGGGGCCATTCTTTGGGGGTTCACTGAGGCGAGGCCCCACTTCCCCTTGGGCGGCTTCCTGTTTTGGCCAAACAATAACTCTTGCCGGGACCTGGTGCCAGCTGGCTGCAGCTGTGGCCAAAGCCTTAAGTTGTTGCATGAAAGAGAACAGAGGTCTTGTGCCACTGGCCTCTCCAGGCCAGGAACCCTTCATTCAGATGTGGCTTCTGTGCCCCACTGAATTCAGTCACTCCTTCATGTCCTGATGACTCACAGGAGGATCAGGGTCTCTGGGTGCCCAGAACAGAGATAGATATGGTGAGCTTGGTAACATTACAGACATTCATCCTGCAACCCCCAGGAGCAGTGCATCATACTAAGCCCAACTGATACAGATGTGCTCCAGAAGTACCTGATTATCCTTCCATTACCTTGTCAAAGCTCAGACCCTGTCCCCAGTCATTTAGTGCATTTAATCTCAAGACAAATGAGGATACTGAGGGTGAGGGTAAAGATAATATAGATCACTTTTTTTTTCTAATTATGAGGAAATCAAGATTTGGGTATGATAGAGACCTTTGGATAAGGTAAGGGATGGAGCTTGGCTTGAAAACTCCAACTACTGTACTTCAGGGGCCTCAAAAACTTTCCAATCTAACTGGAAAACCACAGATTGCAGATGACATGGGAGGTGTCCATGAGTCCATGGGTGCCTGTGCTTGCTGACCAATAAAATGCTGGACAAGGGAGGGAAGCTTTGAGCATCTGCTGTGTTAGGCACATGGGGCAGCACAGCCCCCTGGGAAGAGCTGTCTGACAGGCTGCTGAGGGCAGTGGGATCCTCACCCAGGCTCCACATTGTGTGGTTCTCCTCCAGCCCCAGACTCTTTCTGCTAGGGATCCCTGTGCTGACTGTCTTGGCTGCATGCCTTTTCTATTAGGTTTGGCCTTGGGTGGTTGTGCAGAAGGTACTGAGCAGTTACAAGAGGTGGTCTACTAGAGTGAATGGCAGCTGTGTCATTTTAGGTCACTGCTGCTGTTGAGTGGCCGCCAAGGGCCAGGTGGAAGGCTGTGACACACCAAGCCACCTTCTGCTCTGCAGAGCTGTGGTGGTAACAGCTTTTCATGCTGCCGGTCCCAGGTGTTCCCTCTAAACTTGCTGGTGGACTCACAACTGTTGTCCCTCTGCCCTGCCCATAACTCCTCTTCAGTGCATTCCCTTGAGGGAGCCCACTGTCCTTCTGGTGTCCTGCATGATAGGGAATGCAGCCAAGATCTTGAGCTGAAACATTATCCTGTGGCTTTGCTCCTGTCTCCAGTGTCACACATGTACATTTACCTGAGACAGGGCAGTGACCTGGAATGGCTGCTTCTCCTGGAGCTTCTGAAGATATTTGGAGGCTGATGCAGCTGTGGAGACAATGAGAGGAAGGTTTCCAAGGGTTGGCAATGAGTCCCGCCATATCCCCCATCTCCTGCTAGGGGCCTAGGGAATCAGAATGTCCAGTCAAGAAGTCTTGTGGGGAACAGTTGTCTGGCTCCTGCTTGTCAGTTTCCTCACCCTCAGAATGGAAATGAGGAAGGTGCTGGAAATCAAGGAAGGGAAGAGACAGAGGGCCCTCTTGCAGGGCAGCAGTGTTCTAGGAGTTCCCTGGGTAATCCTTGATGATTCAGCAGCAGGAAGAGGCCAGGAAGGAGGAACACAACTGAGGTCTTGAGGTGGATGTCTCCTAATTCTACTTTAAGCCCCATCCCATTTGAATGACACACACAGATCTCCACAGTGTATCAGAGACCTTTGTAACCCACAAGAATCTGACATCAACATTCATCTTTTCCCCAACCCCTTTTGTCATGGCATTTCTATCAAGGAAAGAAACCAGAAGCCTGGTGTCATCTCTGACCAGTTCTCTTCCACTCTCAGCCTTTACCCTTATACAGGGTCTCACTCTAGGTGCCACTCTGTGGTTTTCCTGACCTCAGTCTGGATTTTTCCATCTCATCTTCCATTCAGCAGCCAGATGGTTATTCAGAAGTACAAACCCAAGCATGTCCCTTCTGAGCTGATATGAATCTCAAACTGTGTAAAATGCCCCAGCTCCCTATCTAAATTTACCTCTAAAATAAAACCCTATCTGATGTCCCTTGATCCATCAGCTTTTGTTGCTTTCCTCATGTACATCTTGCTATAGTCAATTTCGGAATGGCCACCTTTCAAAGGGGATGACCACTGGGTCATCGCTGTCTTAACATGGGTTCCTCCAAAAGCAGAAAATGACTTGGTGCAAGAAGTCACTGGGTAGGTGATCTCAGGAGTAAGATTAAGGGGGTTGGAGAAAAGAAAACAAGGAAGAAAAAAAAGTCAATAGTAAGGTGTTTTTTTCCCCACTGTTGGCAATAGGACTGCATGCCCCCAAGACCCTGCAAAACCCACAGTATGCCTCCTGCATCATCCGCCTGCAGAATGGAAGCTGGAAATTGATCTGCTCTCTCCAGCCCCCACTGGATGAGGACCCCTAGACCTCTGCATTACCTGCCTGCACAACCTTCTATGGCGCCAGTCTAAGAAACTTACAGCTCAATTTGGGGTAGACACTGTCTACATACAGTGAGCCTGGTTTGGCAAGAAATTTTCCACCCCAGGTGCAGCTAAAATCCAATGCAATCCTGGGTGGTAGCACTGAAACATTTCTTAATTGGTTAATATGCATGATTGCTGGATTCAGCTGTGTATGAGCTGCCTGGGTTGCTGAAGAAGAGATTATGCTCAGAGTGCTATGGAATAAACATGGGGTTTGCTGCTGGACTTCCTGTGTTTAAACCCTGCCTCAGATGGTGTCATGTATGGGACTGAGCAAGTCACATCACCCTAGACTATAGCAATACTGTCCTCACCTATAACATATGGAGAATAATGCTTATAAGAATCAAATGCACCTCCAGAATCAATGCATATGGTAGAGTCAGATGCTGAATGACACTGATTATTTCAATTTCTTTCTTCCCACATAAGTGTAGCTGCCTGGAGGCTTCTTCACTTGTTGCCTCAGTCAAGATCATCGCATGTCGTCCATACCTGGTAATACCTGTGTCACTTATGGTACTCAGAAACCCTGATGTATTGCATGCTACACAGTCTTTGACAGGTTTCTGTTTTGGGCCAGGACCTCAGCAATTCACTTCCCTATTCCACTGTGGAAAGTAGATGTAGAACATGTGGAAGCCGAGGGAAGTGTTAACATTGCACACGACACAGAGATCACTTAGTTTTTGAAATCTCTGTTTAGGTGTTGCTGTCTGTGGCCCAAATCCCTTTCCTGGCCCCACTGCCTTTCTCATATGGGCCTATGCTCTGTACTTCCAATGCTGTTCCTTCACACACCTTGTCCTTGGGTTCTGGGCTCCTGTAAGAATTAAGAATCTCTCCCCATACACACCAAATTCTTGTATTGAAATTCTAACCTTTAGAAACTGAAAACATGACCTTATGTGAAAACAAAGTCATTGCAGATGGCAGTTAGTTAAAATGAGACTCTATAGAAGGAGGGTGGGTCCTAAACACAGTACAGCTGCTATTCTTCTGAAAAGGGGAGATTTAGGCACAGGGACACATATTCAAGGAGAATTCCACATGAAGATTGGAATTAGGTTGACACAGTCAAAATGCTACCAGAAACTAGAAAAAAAGGCAAGAATAGATCCTTTTGTCAGGATGTTTGGGCCAGCTGATACCTTGATCTTGACCTTTCACTCTCTGAATTACAAGATGATCAGTTTCTGTTGTTTAAGCCACCCAGTCTACAATATTTGTGTTATGTCAGTTAGCAAACTATCATGTCACCTGAAAGGATACCTTATTTTTCTATTGCAAATACAATTTTTGTGTCCTCCCCTTTGAGATCAGCCTTTGTTGCTCTGTTTATGGATTTACAGTTTTGGACTCTGTGATAGACTCTGAAGGCTTGGAAGTGGACCTGGTCATTTTCACCGGAATCTTTCAAGGCTCACATCAGAGCCTAGCCCACGGGAGGCCTGCAGGAAAGCCACCTGAAGATCTCTTGACAGAAGGACTCTGATATCTACCCTTATGGGACCATCCAGACGCAGACAGCAGTGATGTCAAGAGGAAGCAGTGCAAAGGGCAGGCTGAGCCTCCCACAGCTGGGGTGTAGATACTATAGTGGTAGAAGTAGGAGGGAAACAGAAGGTGGGAAATGGGATGTCAGGGAAACAGGGTTGGAGAAGGCATTGCCTCATTGGGTAGGCAGTGGGATACTAGGAGCCCTGGAAAGGAGATAGATGAATGACAAGATCCTGGGGAGATTATTCTACTATATAAAATAGGCAGAAACAGGGAGACCAAGGAGACCTGTGGCTAGGGCCGTACTCCAGGTGAAAGGTGATAAGGGCTTGAACTCTCATAGATGTAAAGACAGACAAGATAAGACATTTAAGAGAAACAAATGTCAGTCTGATGGGTGATTGGAGGTGGGAGGGGCATAGGTGTAAAGATAGAGACAAGATGAGACATTTAAGAGAAACAAATGTCAGTCTGATGGGTGATTTGGAGGTATTTTCCCCTCTGAGGGGCCTTCTCTAAGCTCCTCCTCCTCTTTAAGATGCCACATTGAAAATTTCCATGATGTCAGCCGTGACATATAAACGACTGTAGCCCTATCGCTTTTCTGACAGCTAACACTTTAGGTGAGACTAAAAGCTCCACCTCAGGCCGCTAAGGTTTCTGGTCCACACCTAAAATTCAATTCATGGAAAGAGGTGATTTTTACCTCTTGAAATGTCAAACCTTTATGATCATTCTCAAGTTATATGTTAAGTATACAAAAAAAATATCTGAACATGCAGTGGCATTGAATTTGCAGATAAAAAGTGAAACTTACATGGAGTAAAATACAACTGTGGATAATCCCTTAAGTAGAATGACTTTGGGTGTTAGAAACTCAGAGCAAAAGGACTACATCATGTAATTTTCTCTTCTTGTTGACTGTGATCTTCTTTTCCCTGAAGCATCAAAGGCCAAGGTCTGGTTCAAAGTGAAGGGAGAAGGTGGGGTTTGGAGGTGGTGAGTAATTACATTAAATATTTGTTGGGTATGAGTCCATTATAAGCAAAAGTAGAAAAAAATCACCTGAAATCCTCTTCCCACTGTTATTTTTTGGTTGAAAATCATCATTCTAATTTCCTTCAGCCATACATTTTGAGCTCAGTGGCACAGTAGCTGCCTGGAAAGCGCAAGGTCGTGAGTTCGATTCCCTGTACCAAAAACCAGAACAAAACAAAAAGAAAGCTATGCTCAATTGAGTAGAGTCTTTAATAACTGTTTTTTCTGCCTATAGTATTTTTGAAGGATATTCCACTGGTTTTCCTCTTCTCATCCTGGATGACAATGTCATGAGTAGATCTCAGAATTTTTTGGGAATATCAAATATCAATGAAGAATCTCATTCTTGGTTATTAAAAAAGGATGCCACATAAAAGAACTGGCATGGTAGGCCTCCTAAGGTGGCTTCCTGAGGAGAACATAGCATTGCTTATGTAGTATAATATTATAACATAATCAGATACATATATCTGGTCTGCCCCTAGCTCCTGGCACACAACTTCTAAAGCCTTTGGAACCTCAGTAGTGATGAGCACCTTTTGAATACTATGAGTTGAACAGTGTCCAACACACCCTAGATCACTTCAGGACAAAAATGGTCACTGGATACCTCAAGGTTAGGTTAGAAGGTGAGGACTTCCAGCCCACTCTTGACCCCTAAAGTGGTGGGAGGGGGCAGAACGTTGAGTGAATCACCAACATCTAACAATGTCATCAATCATGCCTACATAATGAAGCCTCCGTAAAAAACCCAAAAGACAGGATTCAGTGAGCTTCCAGAGAGCTGGACATATGGGAGAATCCCGAAGCATGGCACATCCAGAGAGAGTACAGAGGCTCTCCAACCTTCTCACAGGCCTCACCCTGTGCATCTCCATATCCTTTGTGGTATCTTCTCATAAGCTGAGAAAGGTGTTTGGATTCTGTAAGCTGCTTTACTAAGTTAATAGAAGCTGAGAGGGAATCATGGGAACTACAATTTAAGGAGGGTTTGTCAAAAGCTCAGATGACATTCTGGGGTTTGGAACAGGCATCTGAAATGAGGGGACAGTCTTGAGGGCTAAACATTCAATTTATGAGATCTGACTCTATTCCCAGATAGTATCAAAATCAGACTTGAGGACACCTAGCTGGTGACTGCTGGGTTGTTGGTGGGAAGAAATTCCCACCCATTCTGGTGATCAGAGGTGACATATTATGTGGTAAAGTATGAGAATAGGAAAAACATTTTGGTCTTTCTTTTGTCTTACAAAGTAATATTCCCACCAAAAAGGTACACCTAATAGAGGAAAGATCAGAGAAATGTAAATTGAAAACCATCTACAAAATAATTGGCCCAGATTCATCAAAAGCTAACATTGTAGAAGACAATAAAAGACTGAAAAACGCTCTATGTTAAAGGAGACCAAGAAGACACAGTATCAAAGTTGGGCTTTAGGGTGGGTAGTGGATCAGAAGAGAAATCATTTTGAAGGACAATATTGGGGCACTTAATGAAATTTAGATCTAACCTAAAGATGAAATAGTATAAATTTCCTAAATTTGATAATTATACCATGGTTATGTTAAAGTATGTTTTTTTTTCTTAGAAAACTATGTCAAAATATTTATGGTAATGATTTACGCAATTTACTTTCACATGGTTCAGGAAAATCTTGTATATAGAGAGATAACAAGTGACAAAGCAAACTGTTAACAGTTGCTTACAATTAGTAAATGTGAAGCAGGGGAGTTTTTGGTACTATTCTTGTAATTCTTCTGCAAGCTTGAAATTGTTCCAAAGCTTAAAAAGAAAATAAAGTCCAAGCCAATCCAAATAAAAAGCTTCAGTTTCTAGAAGAAAATATTTGTAAAAGATATATCTGATAAGGGACCATAACCCAAAAAAGTATAAAGAACTCTAAAAAATCATTAAAAAGAAAACAAACAGTCCAATGAAAAAAATTCACAAAAGACCTTAACAGACATTGAAAAATATTCAATGTCACATATGATTAGGAAGTTGCTAATTAAAACAACAAAGAGATACTATTATACACCTAGTCAAATAGTCAAAAAATGACAATACAAAATGCCAGACACAATGTAGAGCAACAGGAATTTTCGATCAACACTAAGGAACCCAAAATGACACAACCACCGTGAAGATAGTATGACAGTTTCTTGTAACACTAAACATACTCTTACCATTTGTTATGGCTTATATATAGATGTCTCCCCCAAAGTTTTATGAGCTTATAGGTGGGGTTTTTTGGAAATGACTGGTCTAGGATGTGTGAATATGGATTAAGGATGTGTGATAAATAAATTAGTCCACAGATCAGCTTAGCATAGTTCTAGGGGTGGATAATGGGAAGGCCCATCCTGGGTGTGGGTGGCACTAACAAACATGCTTATAGCCTGGACGGGATAACAGAGAAAGGAAGTCTCACTCCTTGATGTTCCTTGCCTGCCATGCCATGTACTGTTTTTCCTCTGCAGTACCCCTCTGCCTTGGAGCCATCTGACTATAAACTGAAACCTCTGCAAATTGTGAGCTAAATAAACGTAACCTCCTCTAACTTGTGGGTGTTGGGTGTTGTGTCTTAGCAATGAGAAAGTAACTAAGACATCATTTGATACAGTAATTGTACTCATTAGTATTTGCCCAAAGGAGTTGAAGGCTTACGTCCACACAAAAACCTACACATAGATGTTTATGGTAGCTTCTTTCATAATAGCAAAAACTGGGAAGTAAGAGAGATGTCCTTCATTAAGTGAATGGATAAATTGTATTACATACAAACAGTGAAAAATATTACTTAGCACTACAAAGAAATGAGTGATGAAACCATGAAAGGACATGGAAAAACATACCATTATTACTAAGTGAAAGGAGCCAGTCTGAAGAGGTTATATGTGATAGGATTCCACCTATTTGACATTCTGGGAAAGATAGTTATGAAGTCAGTAAGAAGACAAGCATGGCCAAGGGTTAGGGAAAGATAAATAGATAAAACAAAGAGGAATTTGGGGGCAGCAAAACTATTCCATGTGATGATATACTGGCAGGCACCTGTCAATATACATTTGTCAACATTCACAGAATGTAAAATACCAAGAGTGAGTCCTAATACACTCTACAGACTGTGTGATAGTGATGTCACAGCTTGTTAATTGACTGTACTCCGTTGGGAAATGCAGATAGTGGTTGACCTCTGTGGGAGAAGGGGGGGGGTCTATGGACTCCGTGCATTTTTCTCAATTTCACTGTGAACTTACATCTGCTCTAAAAAAAAAAAAATAGTCTATTTAAAGAAAAAGGAAGTTAGCTGGGTATGGTGGCACATGCCTGTAATCCCAGGACTGTGGGAGGCTGAGGCAAGAGGATGGAAAATTTGAGCTCAGCCTAGATAATTTAGTGACTTAGCGAGACCCTATCTCAAAATAAAAAAACAGAAAAAGACTGGCAATGTTAAACCCCAGCACCAAAAAACAAACAAAACAAAACACCACTTATTCTCCTACTATAGTCCCATTAAATTGATTAAAGAAAAATGATAATACTAATTGTTGATGAAAATTTGGAAAAATTAGAACCTTCTTATATATCATTGATGAGAATTAGGAATTGAACAATCAGTTTGGAACATTATTTAGCAAAATCTGAAAGTTAAGCATACCTGTCATCTCACCCAAACTCCTACTCCTAATGTTTACCCAAGAGAAAGAAATATGTTCAGACAAAAACTTGTATGTGAATATGGCAGCATTATTTATAATTTCTAAACCTAGAGACAGCCAAACATTCTTCAGGAGGTGAGTGGACAGACGAAGTATGGGCTTCTACTCAGTAATGAAAAAGAGCCTCGGAGGTTTTCAAACCATGGGTGAATCCTTGGTGCGTTGTACTAAATGAAAGAGCTCAGACTCAAAAGGCCGCACACTGTGTGTTTTCCTTTGTATGGTATTCCAGAAAAGGCAAAACTATAGGAAAACACAGATCAGGAACTGCCGTGGCTGAGGATGGAGAAGGAGATGACAACAAAAGGGCACCTGAGAATTTTTAAGTTGATGAGGATATTTTCTTTTCTGACTGTGGCGTTACACATTGTTTGTTTGTCAGAACTCATAGAGTTGACTCTTATTAAGGATGGATTTTACCATATACAAAGATACCTCAGCAAAGCAAACTAGAGTTTCCTATTTGTTTTAGAGCTTCTCTTCTCTTCCTGCAGCTCTGAGCAAGACTCATTCCAGAGACCTGCAGTGAGGAAACTGCCTGGTCTTGCTATTCTCTCTGTTTATCTGTTTCACATCCATACTAGACAGGAACAGATGTAGTATAAAATATATAGGTGATTATACAAAGTGTTTACTAGGTAAGTCTGCAGGATGGGAAGTAGAAGAGTCTTAATACCACCTGCCAAATCAGAGAAGGAAGAATGCAAAATGACCAGCTGTGAGCCAGAGGGCTAGAGGATCCAGTTGAAACTTGAAGGCCTGGAGTTTACTGCAGAGACCAATGTGCACTCATACCAGAAAGCGGAATGGTCTGCACTGGGAGGCTGATGAGTCTGCCCAAGAAACTTGAGGAACTGGAGACTAACATCTGCAGGCAACGGCAAAGACTAGCACTCCTCTGAAGAAAAAAGGACAGACTTCCTTCTTCCTTCCCTTTTCATTCCATCCAGAACAGAAATCTATTGGTTGGTTCCACCCATCTTCTTAGTTTGTGGCCTATATGTGAATCATCCACAAAGACACCCAGAGCTTTACTAACCTGCTAGATGGCTCTTGCTTAAATTGACATATTACTATGAACTATCACAACCCACCCCTTGTAAACTTGATAATCAGACACATCTTAAACCATACACAAAACACAAAAGAAAGTTCATAATTACCCAATATAATACAACTATCCTGCATACAAATGGAAATACACTAATTCCACACAATCCCCTCCCAGAATAGCAGCAAAGTTTTTCTATGGGTGATGCTCACTCTTCTCCTAACATTCCATAACTTAAATATTATAATATAAATTTAGTAATACTTAAGAACTGATATTAAGTCAACCAGTGTCATGATGCAAAGAATGAAAACAAAGATATCTGCTTACTATATGTATATACATATGCACAAACATAATAACACAATAGGAAAGAAATATAATTACAATCCTCATTTCTGTAACCAGCCATGAGAGCAGAGCTGGTATTTATAACTTTGTTTTGCTATTCATTCTATATTTCCTTAGCTTCAGCAAGCATCTCAGCTGGCTTTGATTCTTCACCTGGTGGAGGGATCCATATCTTTATTCTCTACATGGAGAGGTCTTTCCCAAATACCTTTGTCATCAATTTTCTAGTCCTGTTCCTCCCAAGTCCCTGACTATCTGGCCATAACACTGGTTACAGCCTATAAATCAGTATACAGTTGTACATGTGGCCATTTTTTTCTTCCAAGAAAAAATGTACAACCAGGTAGATTGCCCAAAATTCTGCCCACTGTAAAGATTTCCCTTCATCACTGTCCTTCAGGGATATCCTGGAAGTGGGCTACTGTACTGCACCTGTTTACTTTTGGGTGTTGCCTGCCTAACATGCAGAGCCAGGCCCTAGTATTCTTTTCCTCTGTCAACTGATCAGACAACGTGCCCCTTGAGGCCACAGGCTCCTGCTGGAAGAAAGAAGGCAGTATAGCAAGAGTAGGAACCTTGGCATTTGGGCCACTTCCTAATGTAACTTACCTGTGCCTTCTTGACCAAGGCCTGGTCACACACATATCACTTCTATTTAATGATGCACTGCTGATGCCCATATCCAGCTTGATGACTGGGGTCAGAGAATACCCAGTTTACGATGGGTAACTCAGGTCACATGGTAATCTAGTGTCCCCTGGCCAAGTATTCAGTTTCCGCTGAGGCCCAGGGGAGTAGTTGTCTGAAGAGGATGGCAAAGCTTTGCTCCAGAAGCCTAAGGGCCTCCTCTGTGATTCATCTATGGGGGCCTGCCAAAGCTTCCGAACAGCTACTCTATCCACCACTGACACTGGTACCATTTAATCAGTTGGATCACATGGCCACAGTGGCAGAGCAGCCTGTACAGCAGCCTGGACCTGTTTCAGAGCCTTCTCTTGTTTTGAGTCCACTCAAAACTAGGGTTAAGTGGGCTTTGAGGGGGATGAAAGCAAGTGCAAATTCTGCTAGGAATAGTCATCATAAAGTGGAGTTAGACCCTGTCGGTGGCAAATGCCTAAACACTGGCTCTTTTCTCAAGTGATGAACACTTTGGGGTGGCATGTAGTCTCTTTGTGAGTCCAACCGGTTCCTTGGCTCAGGTAGCATACTCCCTGGTTCACTTCCTGTGCCCTCCCTGCCACTCCTGCAGAGAGATTTTTCTGGAAGGGTCTCTTGTCCCAGGGGGCACGCTTGGGTAGGGCCCTCTCAGATTGTTCACACCTTGCCCTCTGTCTCATCATCCCACAAGAAACACTTCTCTCCTTTGCTGCCACGCTCTGGAAACACAGGCTGCTCCCGTCACTACCCCTACTCTTTATGCTGTGTTTGGGGGCTACTCCCACTGGTCTCTTATCTTTAGACTTTTCCCAGTGACAAGGGTCCTCCAGGCTCCAAGGAAGGCTCCGTTGTTTGGCCTACGTGGTGCAGGTGAAGCACAGCACTGGTCTCCTCTCCCAGGGCAGGGCCTGCTTTGGAGGGTATATGGGGCTTGGAATAAAGGTATCCCATGCTCCCCATGCCCTGTGGAGTTTGTCTGGTGCTGATTTTGAAGGTATGGGGCACAGGTGCAATTCTGAGACACAAAAAGTTCCCACCTAGCATTGTATAGCATGTTATTAGTGTCACATTTTAACAATATGTTGAAATATGATACTAATCATATTTTGCTGCACCTTGCTGCACATATTTTATGACCTTCTTTTCTCATTTCTTACCAGGTTTTTTTTTATTTGTTTGTTTTGTTTTATTTTGGTACAGGGAATTGAACTCAGGACCTTTGGTTTGTCAGGCAGGTGCTCATTCTAGGTTTTGAGCATTTTATCATACCAAAAAATAAACTTTACATTCATGTCATTTTAGATGACTGATTTTTCCCATTTATAGATATTTTTAACATGTCAATTTCTTGTTGATAGCTGCTTAAGTTGTTTCTGATTTTAGATGTTTACTAATAATTTTGCAGTGTTTAGGATGAATTTCTATGAAACTCAAGAAAGGGATCTCATTTGCATAGAACCTTTTTCAAACACCTGGAAAGGACCTAGTGATTTTATATTGATAATTTTGTATTCTTTGTGTCAAAGGAGCCTCTAAGTTGCATAAACTTCAGGCTCCATAAGAATTGGATGTGTTCCTTGGCTAGGATCAACATTTTCACACTTTCTTTTTACTACATAATTTATTTCCTTAGGATAAATTCCTTGAAACAGAGTTGCTGGATTAAAGCAGATGCACATTTTTAAGATTCTTAGAACACACTGCCAAAGAGCCTGCCAGAAGAGATGACTTAACTGACACCCTGGTTCTGACCTGAACAGAGAACATCTAGGACTTCTTGGTGGTTTCTACTGGGCTATGTCTACTTGTGATTGTGCTTATTTGTTGGTGCTGTTAGCACTTTCCTCTGAAATGCAGGGTTGATCTGAGATCTGTGTGACTTAAGGGTATGATTTTTGTGCTCTATGAACTTGCTTGGGAAAAAAAAAATCACATCTTTACTTTCACTGTAAGCCTCTCATTAAGACATAATTGTTCTTTCCATCTTGAATATAGGCCAAGAATCCCCGGAGTGTTAGCAGCAGTGGTGACTTTAGCAGTTCTATCCCCAGTAGAAATCGCAGACGTTTTCAGTTTTGTTACAATTGCTGCTGATATCTCGTATATCATCCATCTGCATCAGAAGTTAGACTTCCACTAGATCTTACTTTATAATGTGCTAATAAAAGACATATATTACTAAATCACAATTTTAAAAAATACTTTGATGACTGCATCCAACAGAATTGGTTTCCTTTGTAATCAAGTTTTTATTTTATGAATTAATTTTGAGGAAAAATCCCATAGACTTCACCAAACTGCCAAATGGACCCTAATGCATAAGGCTCAGAATCCTTGTTATGATGCACGTTCCTGTAAAATTTGTGCTGAATATGGAAGGAATGGAATTAAACTTTCCTGCACCCTCGTGTGAGCCAGGACCCATGTCAGGGGCTGGGGATAGGGAGGGGACAGGCTGAGCCCTTCCCTTGAGGAACTCACCATCCATGTGGTAGATGCCATCTCACTGCTCCTGGCACTCATGGCCCTGTAGGTTGAGCACCCTGATTCTTGGATTTTCCAAGGTTTTAAGAAAAAGCAGGAATGCAGAGTTTAATATCCTCCCATATAAAACAGCTTTTCTAATTTTTAAATGTTGGAAACTATGTTAAATTTCT
>PVJX010013778.1:0-46552 GCA_004027295.1 Dolichotis patagonum
TAAAAAATAGTCTTTAGAAAAATTAAAAATTATTTCTAATGCTAGTGTGATTCAGAGCTGTACAGGACAGAAAGGCATGGTGACAGGTGCTTTCAACGTGGTGGACACCTGCTCTGTGAGGGCTGTCATATCACTGAGCTTAGGTGATCCTCTATGATATGAGATGGCATAAGAAACCATATTCCCCTCCCCCCTCAATAAGGTAACCTTGTATAGTTCAGGCTTCTCTTGAGCTCACCATGTAGTCCAAACTAGCCATCCTCCTGCTTCAGCCTACTGAGTGTTACGATCATAGGCATGTAACACCAAGCCCAGCTCATGTTTCTTTACTCTTACCAGTCCTCTATATTTCTCATTTGCTGTGGAAGTAAATCTTGAAATGAGTCCACGTTGTAATTTTTATCTTCCTTTTTCCTGGCACTCAGACTCTGGTCTGGTATAATAAAGTTACTTAAGTTTTATTCATGTAACAAAAGCATGAAAAGAATTGCTGGAAATATTTCCCGTCCATTTCATCCCTGTCTTGCTTTGCAAAGTTCTCTGTGTCAGAGGTGAATCTGTTTTTTATTTTTGCTCTGATGTACATTTTCAACTTGCGATAGACACTAAATAACAAACAAACAACAAAACAAAACAAAGCAAAAAAGTATTTTTCAATAGCATATATCTCTTAAAGACAGAAATGATTCATTTTTGTAAAATAGGAATGAAGAATCTATGGCCTGAGAAAAATGTTGGCTGAATGTTTCATTTCATTTAGGCTGGGCAGTTCTAGAAATATGGATCTATGGCAGACTTTGATTTTAAATAGCATTGGTTTTGGTTACTTATTCAAATATGTGGGGAGTGGTATGGTATGTAGTGTAATAGTTTTATTGGTATAAAATTGACAAAACTCTGAGATATATTTACTCTCACATTGCTGCTTGTTATTTCTGTATGGCTTGTGTCCCTCACTGCATAACAATAAAGAGGCAATCAAGTGGGAAAAACGCCACCTTTATTGGTATTGTTAAAAACGTCATTTTGACTCTAACTTTAATTGCAGCCCTGCATGCATAGTGCACTAGCATGAAGGAGACTGAAGATATAAAAGTCATAGATGGTCTCAGTTTAAAATGCTTCAGCGACTTCCCTTCTTGCTTATAATAGATTTCTTAACATGACAGAGTGTACTACACCCACTGGACCTTGGTTTCCTCTGCAACACTGTCTCTCATTCCCTGCCGCCCTTCCTTCTTCTGGACATCCTAGGCACTCCATCTTCCTTTTCTCCTCATGAACGTGCCAGGCTTTGACACACTTGGGACTTCTCACATGCTGTTCCCATGTGCGCTCTTTACCACTGTACTGTTGGGTTTCCCATCCCTTTGGTCTTAACATTGTAATGGAGAGAAATTCCCCACTAACATTAAAATAGATTTTCACCCTTCTCTTCGCTTTTATTTCCACTAAGGTACTATTACTTTGGTATTTATTTTACTATTTTCTTTTCTACTTTGTTGCATATTTTCCCCCTCTGAGAGTTGTACAGCGTGTTAAGAGAGCAGTTTAGCAATACACCCCAGTTTTGTTATTACTAGCTGTGTGATCTCTGGCAATTTATAGTGGTACCTTGTTTCATGAGCTCAATTCTCTCCACAATTCTGGTTGCAAACCAAACTGGATGGGAACCAAATTAAATTTCCCAATAAGGTCAATCCTGACCCTAGCCATTGAATTTGATTTGGTTCTTGTCCAACTCAGCTTGCAACCAGTCATGGAAATAATTAAAGTCATAAACTGAGGCACCATTCTATTTAGTTCTTTTGTGCTTCATTTTCCTTACATTAAAAAAAAAAAGGCAGTGAACTCATAATGTTGTTATGGGAATTAATGAGTTAATGCAGGCAAACAACTTTAAAGAGTGTCATGGCTTGTACTGGAAATGCCCCTAAAGACCTGAGGTGCTCACAGGGAGGCTGCTGGAAGGGGATGGGCCATGGGAGAGCACAGACTTCCTGCTGGAGGTAGGGCTGGTTGGGAGAGGCTCGTCACCGGCAGGCATGGCCTGGGACGGTCATCTCCCTCCCGGGCGCCTACCTTTGCTCGCTGCTTCCTGGCCCCCGTGATATGAGGAGCTGCCCCTGCCAGCCCTTTCTACCTGGAAGCCTGCTACTGTGGACCGAAAACGTGAGCCAAGTTAAAACTCCCTTCTTAAGCATGTGTCTCAGTGACAAGAAAGTGACCAAGTCATCATAAAATCCTAACAGGTTATATTTATTTTCAGATTATTGGCTGCTTTTGAGTAGGACATGGAGTACTTTGAATAATTACTGTCATACATTTGAAGTTTCTAAGAATTGATATGTAGTAAGATGACAACCCACAATAAATCAAAGCTATTATTTTTCTAATAATTATTATATTTCCATTACTATTTAGGATCCTTCACATAAATTCTGTCATTCAATGCAGCATCTCTACAACATGGGTATTTCTATCAACATTTTACTGATGTTCAAACTAAAAAATAGATTGAGCAATTTGTCAAGCTCGTAAGTGAATTGGCCTCTCTAGACTCTTTTCTGAATGAGTGAATATAAAAGGAATAAACACACGAACTGAAGCACCTACCGTAAGAAAGTAAGTTACGCTAGCTGCGTGTAGCAGTACTTGCTTGTGATCCCAGCTCCTTGGGAGGCTGAACGGGAGGATTGCAGGTTCGAAATCAGCCCGGCAACTTCCTTGTCTTAAAATAAATAAAAAGGGCTGAGATGTAGTTTGGTGGTAGAGTGGTTGGCTAGCATGTGTGACATCCTGAATTCAGAGCCCAGTGCCAACAAAATCCACAAAAACCAGTAATAAAACAATAGCCAATGAGAGTAAATTTTTAAAGTAGCAAAATATTGTTTTGAATTTGATGATTTTTCTGGACATCATTCTTCACTTGAATCATCCCCAACCCCTGGTATTGATTTATGGGAATTGTAAGAGATTTTGTTTATCACAGTTCTAGCGATGAATTTTGAGATGGATGACAGTATAGTACTAGAGTCCATAATGTCAATCAACACATAGCCTTATGCTTACGTATGTTGTATTCTGAGATTTATTACCCTGTTTAGTTACTTACTTTCTTTATTTTCTCCCCTGCACTTCTTCTTCCCATTTAATCTGAATCTGCTTTCCGGTTAATCTAGGGAATATGTTTCACTGCATTTAAAGCTCTTTTATTATTATATGTGCTCAAAATTTTACCTGTTGTTTTATACCATGTCCAAAACATTGAATCAATGTCGTCGGTGTTGTCGTGCTGGTATACCAGAACCCATAGAGGTTGTGTAAGAACTAGGTGGGAGGGTGGATTCTACTAGTAAGCGTGTTGGTCTCTCACTAACTTGACCTCTAAAAATCCTTTTACTCAATCATTCTGCTCCACTATACATTAATTTTTAATGCAAAAAATCCTATTTTTAAACCTTCCTCATCTCTGCCACTCTCCATTTTCTTTGAAAGCATTATGCTCACTCATAACCTTCAGACTTAGACTACAGTGTTCTCTCTACCCAAAAGGCCCAAGTTTTTTCTTAATTGTCTAAATCACAGCTACTTAAATTTCATATTTACTTCAAGTTGCGTTCTGTTGGAAATCTTTCCTGACCTCCTCTAGTAGATTTAACTACTCTTTCCATGAACATTTCTATCATCCAAACTGGGGCACTTTAGAAAGTGAAAGAGGCCAGCAAAAATTACATGGATCCAATAGATTTAAATTAAAATTCTCATGAGAAAATTGGGATATGTGGCCCTGTGTTTATAATCACTGCTTGTATGCATATATGACATTCTTCTCCTGTAAGTGCTCTAATGAAGGTGCTGTATGTATCCTATTTCCTCCTGTTAGCACCATCCCTGGTTGGTTGAATGATGGATGGATGCATGTTGAATGATAACAAAAATCAAAGGAGAAAAAATATCACAAGGACCCAAGTGCCTTGTGAATCAGGCTGGTGAGGCTTTTGTAGTCTCTGCACATCCATTTTCATGTCCTCCACCTTTGCTCTTGTACATTACTCATTCTGTTCATTCTTCTTCATTCTGCTTTGTTATGTGCTCTTAAGCTGGAGATCAGGAGTTGAAAAAGATATAATTAAATTAAAGACAGCTCTTAAATGTCAAATAAAAATGTTCCTCTCCTGAGGGTTTTTATAACATTATTTTCTTACTTTTGTTCTCCTTTGCCAAATAGTTCAGATCAAAGGTGTTTTTCTCAAAATTGCTGTACCTGAACATATCTGTGCCTTTCTTTCCTTGCTTTGAATTAAAACTGTCTGTGATGTGCTGTTGATCCCGACCTCCTAATGCTTTGAGAATAATCCCAAGTTCAGTAAATAATTATGAAATAACGAATATTGCTTTTTTCTTTCATTGTATGCTACTGTAACCTCATCCCTACACCCATTTAGAGTGCAATGAATGTCCACTGAAGATAGAACCCTATGGTAGGAGCCAGGGATTAGTGATGAATGAGTCATAGCATCTGCCCTCAATGAATATTATGGATTAGAACTAGGCTCTCCTTCCAAACCCCATTGGTTCAGAGGTGGGGCCTTTGAAAGGTTAATGGGTCATGAAGGTTGTATATTCATCGTGGATTAATCCACTGAAGAGCTCAGAGCTGAATGTGCTGTTAGAAGGTGGGGTGTGGTTGGAAGCGGTGGGGGGTGAGCTAGAAGGTGTGTCTCCCTCCGTGGCTCTTTTATTCACTCAGCTCCCTAACTTCCATGGGTGAGTAGCTTCTTTCATACATTCATACCCTACCACCATACCCTTTCTTCCTTGCCGTCAACCAACTATGGAGTGCATCTTCTAAAAACTATGAACCAGAATAAGTGTCCCCTCCTTTAAGTTGTAGGTATTTTGTTCCTGTGACAGGAAAGTGACTTTTCAATCAAGCAACTGGTTTCCCCAATAGCTTAAATCATTCACTCCCAAATGCTACTTTAATCTACATCTGTGCGTAGGATTCTCATATTTCTGCCTCTCCCTACAGCCCCTGCCCCTCATACACACTAGACGGTGTCCATCCCTGGAACCACTTACCAAAATTTTTTATAGTAACAACTAAGAATATTTTCATCAGTTTAGATGAAAAAGAGACATAATGGCCTGATGACTGGGAAGCAAAAGGCAAGGGCAAGATGGAGAGATCTCCGAGGGACATGAGGACACTTTGGGCAGTGATGGGTTTATTCAATGTTGTAGCCATGGTTGTGGCTTCATAGGCATAAAATGTTCAATTGAGCTATGTGAAGGTCATTGTATGTCAATTGTGTATCAATAAAGCTGTTCAAATATTGCAGCCTACAAAAGATGAGGGTTTATTTCTCCGACATGTATAAGCTTGCCCTGTGCAGATGGCTTAGAAGTTCCCGTCCTCAGATCGTCTAGGGATCTTGATTCTGTACATATTTTTCTTTCTTCAGCTGGTCAGGTTTCTGTCTTCATCTGAATAGTTGACGTTGGTTTCAGCTAAACCTTCTAACATACTCCATGAGGAGACAAAGCCAAATTCCAGAAAGGGTGAGTGACCTTCTAGTAGAGATGATGAAATGGTACGGAATTTGCAAATGTTCTGCTCATATTCTTTCCCCAAGTATAACCACATAGCCTCAGATATCTATGTGGAAATTTAAGAAACATGTATGCTCACCAGATGGTTTTGTGTCTAACTAAAACTGTACTAGAGAGGAAGAAAGTAAGATGGCATTTTGGGGGACAACTTGATACAGGTAAGTTACATGATAACTCCATGTACTGAGTGTATACTCCTGCTGGTCCCTGTGCTAACTGCTTCATTATATTACCTACTTTGCCTTTCCAAGTCCTTTTATGAACAAGATGCTATTACTGGCTTTTCTTAACACATGTATACAACTCACGGGCCACACAGGTTACATACTGAGCTCAAAACTCCACGTCATCATTCATGTAAATGGGGTTGTGCAACAAATGATCTCCACAACTAAACCCTGTGATCCTGCCTAGAACTCTGAAACAATTTCTAAATGTCAGCAAGTTGCTTGTACAACAAGAAAGTTACCGAATATTTATGTAAGCCCAGGCATGACGGTTCCAGAGTTCTGTGCTTGTACCACACTAAACTGTATGCTAATATTCTAAGACAGAAGCTAAAGCTTAATGCATTGTCCCTCTCAGCTCATGAATTTTAATTGGAAATTTTTATTAAAAAAAATACTGCTCACAAGCTACATCAATGGTTGGCAGTTTCCTCCTATAAAAGATCAGATAGGAACTATTTTAGGTTTGTAGTCCATATGGTCCCTGTCACAAACAGTCTACTCTACAATTACAGCATGAGAGCATACATAGACAGCATGTCAATGAATAAGAAGGGATGTGCTCCAGAAAACCTTATTTTCAACAGCTGATGTGGGGCTAAAATTGGCTTCCAGGTAGTGGACTAGTAACTCTAGATTAAACAAGAATGTTAGGGCAGTGCAAGGATTTTAGGGCAGGCTGATATTTTGGACGTTATTTATATAAAACACAAATGGCTTTTATTTTCATATGCTGCTATCTGAATTTACCGTCCGCTTCTCAGAAACCAGAGCCTTGTGCTGACAAGTTAAGTGCTGCCCTGAGTTATTCTGTTTCATATACAAAGAGTTTAAATCTAAAATTTCTCCCTAATTTCTAGGTTTTAAATATAACCACATTTGTTGTCTGCTACATAGCAGAAATTATGGTATATAATTAAGACTCCTAAGAGATTGGAATAATGTGAATTATTACCTTTTTCAAGTTTAAATTTACTTTAACTAATACATCAAAAATATACCCAATAGATTTATGGCACATTATAGGATATTTTGATTCATATGTATACATATACATATACAATATGATAAACATATATAGTAGTATTTAAATCCATGTAAGCACATATTTCTCCTCAAACATTTGTCAATTCCTTATAGTGATATTTTTCTGGTTTTGAATGTACTTTTATTGTTTTAAAAATTAACATGTATTAATTAGAATCAATGGATTTCAGTACAATATTTCTACACATGCTCACAATATGCATTGATCAAATTAGGATAATTAGTACTTCTCTCTCCTTATCATTTATTTATATTTGGAATTTACATTCATCATATGGAATTGGTACATGTAAGTAGCACATCGCAATCCTTTTTTCCTGTGTTATTCATCCCTTTTCATTTTGTAAGCATCAGATTCATGTATTTATAAGTCCTTATAAAATTAATTATCATATATAAAGATTAAAAGCCAGACCAATAAACCAAAAAACTTATAAAACATGTAAGACTAAGGTACAGTTTTAGACATATTGTCCATGTTGGATTACAATTACTTTTTTCTTCTCTTTTTTTCTACTGTCTTTCATTTCACGTTTTATTTATGTATTGAGTTCTTCATTTAAGCCTAAACCATACCATGTTTAAGCTTGTGTGTCTGATTTATTTCACTTAATATTGTGATCTCAAGGTTTATCCATTTTCCTAAAATAACTAATTTATCCTTCTTTATGGCAGAATAGTACTCCACTATGCATAAATACCATATTTTCTTTATCCGTTCATCTGTTGATGATCATAAAGCAGGCTATATCCAAGATTTAGCTATTATGAATTGTGCTGCTGTTGACATGGATATATACATCACTGTGGGCTCTTCCCTTTTGGAGCTTCTTAAAATATGTAATATTTCATTGTGAATATAGTCATTCCTCAGTCTTTCCATGCTGCAGAATACAAGGACTTATTCATTCTAGTTTAACTGTGTTTTAGAAACCATTTTCAAACTTCCTTTTTCCCATGCTTTATACTTTTCTATAAATCAGGCCCCATTCCTACTTTCACACTCTGTGGTCCATCTTCAGTTCTTTTATGTTTCTCAAGGCCATTGCTGCTGCTTTTCCCCCAGTTAGAAAACTTTCCTCTCAGCTTGTCAATACTCAATTCTCACCCTGGCTCCAATCTTTTAAGACCTGGAGCAAATGGCACTCCTACTTTATTTTTTATTTTAAAGAGAATAAAACAAAACAAAGCAGAACAAAACAAAACAGAATAAAGCAGAGCAGA
Organism: Dolichotis patagonum; assembly: GCA_004027295.1. Classification (NCBI taxonomy): domain Eukaryota; kingdom Metazoa; phylum Chordata; class Mammalia; order Rodentia; family Caviidae; genus Dolichotis; species Dolichotis patagonum. The sequence goes on from PVJX010013778.1 coordinate 8,115, forward strand.
GTAAAACAATGCAAATAACCCAGGATTTCAGAAAATGACAACAGGAAATCATCAGTGGCGACCATAATGTCTCTTGTTTTCTTTGAAAGACTTTTTCATACCTTCACACACAATAAGTTAATACAAATAAAAATAGTATAAAATAATCAAAACAAAAAAATGAGAGTCCTAAGGGCTTTCAAGACCATACACTAGGAAATCAATAATGGCTACCATGTTGTCTCTTGTTGTCTTCCAAATAGCTGCCCACATTTTCATACATAATGAAATCAAATAATTGAAAACAGACTAAAACCAATCAAAACCAAAAATAAAAGCATTACTAACTTTTGAATCAAAATGATAGGAAATCATCAGTGGCTACCATGGTGCCTCGTTTTCTTCAGCATAGTTGTTCATACTATCACACACAATAAAATCAATTCCTGTAAACTCTTTAGGTGAAGTTCTTGGCATATATAAGCATATACATGTACTTCTATCCTTTATGTGTTAGAGGAAAAACTAAACAACAAATAAATATCTAAGAGTCCAAAACAATAACAACGTAGGCTTTCAAAACAAGTTGATAGGAACATAACAAATTTTTATGTTTTGCATAGTTATCTTCAAAAGTCTTACTCAAATTACCAGATATAGTTATGCAAAATTGATCTTGTACTATGGATGTTAACTGGTTTTGTTACAAGAACTAATAGAATTAATAGTAAAATCATCTTAGTAAACTTAAGTGGATATATACAAATTTATATATAATTTTTTCTCTTCCTTAAGTTCTCCTTTTTCCTGTCTGAAATATTTTTTCCTCTTTGTGCAGTTTATTACCCTTTCACAATATTTATTAAATATTTTGTATCTTATTTACTCTTACCTTTTCTTCACTAGGGAGACAATATGGTATTTTCACATGTGAGTTTGAATTATTACACTGATGAGTGTGGTCTCAAGTTGCTTCCATTTACCTATAAAAACCTCAATGTGGTCTTTCTTTATAGCTGAGCAGTACTCCATTGTATAAAAATACCACATCTTCTTTATCCATTCCTCAATTGATGTGCATTTGGGTTGTCTCCAAGATTTAGCTATTACAAATTGTGCTGGAAAACATGCGTGCACATGCATCACTGTGGTGTGATGGTTTCAGTTCTTCTGGAAATATGCCCAGAAGTGGAATAGCTGGGTCAAATGGGAACTCCAGTCTCAGCTTTTTTTTTCTTCTAATGCTGGCTCTTTGAGGAACATCCACACTGATTCCTATAGTGGCTGCACCAGTCTACCCTCCCACCAACAATGTAGAAGAGTTCCTTTGTCCCTCAGCCTCTCCAGTTATTGGTAGTTTTCTTGATACTGGTCACTTTTTCTGGAGTAACATGGAATCTCAGTGTGGTTTTAATTTGCATTTCTCTAATGAACAATGATGTTGAACATTTATTTATTTGTTACTTGTATTTCTTCATCTGAGAACTCTGTATACATCTCAGATGCCCATTTTTGGACTGGGTCTTTGAATTTTAGGGGCCTGAGTTTTTTAAAAAATTCTTTATATGTTCTACATAGAAGGCACTTCTACTTTAAAACTTCCATTGTTGATCTTCCCATTGTCTCAAAATAAAACCAAACACACACACACACACACACACACACACACACACACACACACACAAAACCACCCCCCCAAAACAGCAAAAAACAAAGAAACACCAAAAAAAAATTCATTGCTTATCTGTGCTTCTACGGAATTTATTTCTTACCCATTGTGTTAGCTGCACATTTGTCCTAAGTGTCAACATTTTTGATAAGCAGAATTATGATTTTTCATTTTCATCTCTTTTATACCTGCAATAGTGCCTAGCACCTATCGTAAAAATACTACAACTGCTACTGAATAATGAATGATTTCCACTTAGCAGTGTGCTGTGGTATCTCAAGATGAAGTGGTGATTGAGAAATGTTTATTAAACAACTTACTTAAATCTGAAAAATTCAATCTACACTACTGTTCTTTACTAAAAAAGGCTGACAGCCAAAGGGTTTATAAAGAGTGTGATGGAGTTAGAATACTCTCTGAGCCAAATAAAGACAAGAGGATAACTTTGCTTGGGACAGTTGTTTAACATCCATCACTAGTTGTTCATTCTCTCAGAATCAAGGCCAAGCTGTGTATCACTGTGCTCCTCAGCTTTGGCGAGACTTCGCTGTTCCTTGGGGAGCTATAAGTAGCTCCCCATGTTTGAGCTCCAGGTCAGACCAAGGCAGGCAGGATCTCTGGAAGGGACACCCCAAAGCATGAGAATGGTGTGATACTCTCTGAGTGATTCCCATAAAGATCCCAAGCTGAGGCTCTTTTAACATGACCTGTTCTTAGGGTTCTCACCTATGGTTTTCCCCATAGTAAACGCTTTGAATTTAGCTGTGATACAGTGGGAGGCAACCTGATGTACTTCACGTCTGGAAAGTGTCCCTGGCAGTGATAAGTGGTATAGGGAGGGCAGATGGGAGAGGGGCGGGGGTGGGAGATAAGTGGGTCAAGTCTGCTGTTATCAGTGTAGTAAGTTATAGTCACAACATCGATTATTCTAGAAAAATATCTTGTTTAATCCTCAGTCACTCATGTAGCTCGGTTTAGCACAGTTTTAGAGTATTGCAGTAAATTCCAGTGCTATATATATATATATCACATTTGTCATGCCATATGTTCATTTTTCGTTATTTAAGATACTCATGCAAACTAAGCATCAAAGCTTTATGTGATTATGTCAGACCTGTAAACAACTCACATATATAATCTGAGATAGCCACTGACTTACAAAATTTTATGGTGCATTTTGAAGCATGTAAAATTTAATATGATTTTGAATAATCACTTTGATTCAAATTTTAAGTAGTTAGCATACATACAAATTAAAGTTTATAAAGAAGCTAAATACCAAGTGAACAGGAGCACAAAATAAAATGTTGCTGAATTAAGGTAAAAGCATTTTTATCACACGTTTCATTACATTTTAGTGTACATTTACATTTGTGTGACTTCTGCACTTTGATCTCTGGCTAGCCCTCCCATTTTTGAAGCCCTGCCAAGATATGTCATATACTGTATCTGCTTTTGCTTCTTCTCTCCAATCCTAAATGAGGCTTTCTCTAAATGAAACATGACCTTAGGTCATACGGTTGTACTGCCTATTCAATCAAGCAAATATTTGTTGAGTACCCACTGTGTATGCTACACTATATTGGTCAAAATATACCACAGCAAAATTAACAAATCTTTCCTTGATGGATAACAGAATCTGAAAGATATATGGTATGGTAAATTCATGCATTTAATGACATTATCTACAAGAATCAATAATATTTCAGAGAGTTGGAGACTTAAAATTTAATGTAACGTGAAAAACCTGTTGCCAAAGACAAATAACAAGAGACTTAAAGCGATTATGTGAAACAGTGGTCAGTAAACTCAGAAGTGCGGTCTATCATAAGGTATGATCAAATGCTAGGGCAGTGTCAAGTGGGGAGAGAATATATCAACTGGGGTGCAGAAGGAAATTGGGCAAAATAACATGACATTGGAAGTTTTCAGTACAGATCATGAAAGATGAGAAGGATAATACATCCAGAAACAAGATTGTTTCTTCTAAAGCATTCCCATGAACAAAAGCAAAAAGGTAAAATCACAACATAAAGTGGAACTGTAAAATTCTAGCCAAGATATGTGACTCAAATTGGAGTCTTTCTTCAAAGGCACTGTGGCTTTACCTAAGAAATACGTACAAGTGACAGGATTTTTTTTGTTGTTTTTTTTTTTTTTTCCTGGGAAGGTTGGTATATAAAGGAAAACACGCATCTGCAAAACAGCCACCCTCTATGTCAGGGAGCATTCAGAGTTAAGAAAATCCAGCTAGCTCTTTGGTCCCCAGGGTCCCATCGACAACTGTGGCTTCGACTGCCATTGAGTTACTGAACATAGTCTAATAGTTCTCATGAAGTTAGAGTTATTTTCTACTTTCGACCAGTCATACTTTCGTTTTTTGAGTACCTTTCAATACTGAATTTGTACTTTAAGCCAGTGATGGTGAGTCTTTCAGAGCTTCCAGTGATAACTGTGGCGCACTGTGGCCCACATGCCATGGGTTCGCCACCACTGCTTTAAGGCCACCTAGTCTTCTGTTTGCTTTTGTGCTATACAGTTAGCTCTGTGAGCAGCAGTGAATCAGATAGCTGCATTATTATAATGGTGGCTCCCAGTACATAGTGGATGACTAGGATATTACACTTCTCAGTAATCACAATAGTCACCTTTTTTGCAAATTTTCTGTGTTTCGGAAACTCTACCGAGAACTTGACATTCATGACGTAATGTATTTAATTCTCACCTCAGCCAGGTGAGATAAATGCAGATATTCGCCTAGTTTACATTGAGTCTTGGGAAGATGAAATGCTTTTATAAAGGTCACACAACTCTCAGAGGGTTACAGGTGACCTCAAGTTTAGGTCCATCAAGACCCAGTGTTCATATGCAAATTATGCCATGTCTCATAAGAGTTAACACAGTTTTCAAAACTCCACTCATTTGCTTCAGTCCATTTTCAGGATACAGAGCTATGAAAGTTTAGTCTCCCTGATGACTTCCCTCAAGGCTTTGATTAACAGCATAGCTGTTCTATCTGGATTCAGCATCTTCTGAACACCAGACTTAACAGTCATAGGTCAATGAGGCACTGGGAAAAAGTAAAACCTCTCATCAAACAAAAGAAACCATCAGTAAATCAACAAATTTTTGCCCTGGATAGTTACCAAGTGCAATATTCTGGAAAATTCCACAGCAGCCATTGTACAGAGCTCTGCAACAGGACTGTATTAGTGGGGTGATAGCTGAGATCTGAGGGGAGGGGCACAATACACACACCTGGAAATGTGACAGCCCCGTCCTGTTGAACATCTCACAGCTGTCACAACTGCATAGATGTGTGAATGCTGGCTCACGGGTCTGGTACTTTGCTTTTCTGGGCATGGAACAATGGTTTTCCAAATTGCAGGACTGTTTGGTGCTCACAGAGAACACAAGTAAGGGGCTATTCATGGAGAGGAGGTAAGTCTTTGTGACAATCCTAAGAGGAAAACCATAAGATAGAGCAAAGTCCAAAAGGATGAAATCACAGGAAGACTATGCAGCCGGCTGTCCATCTGTCTAGATCCCAGCTTTACTGTGTCCCATCATCCTGGCTTTGCAAGCAGAGAAGGGCATTTTGTGAGCAATTCTGCTGTCTCACTTTCCTGGCCCTCACTGGGCTGGGTGTTATGCAGCAGGGTTGCTCTGCATGCCAGATGGTTTACAACAGCGCCTCAGGCATCCACCATGTCTTATCAATGTCTAAATAAGCTTAAGGGAATTTAGAGACAACACAGTTAAGGAAAGAAAACTTGTAAAAACAAAATTAAATTACTAAAATTTACCATTAGGAAAACATTTTAGAGTTTGAAGTCAGTCTGGCAGTAGAATATTCAAGACATCACAATTTCCATGTCAAAGAGGAACTCAGTATTAATGATGGAAATAATGACCTATTTCTGCACTGCAATTTTACTTAACTGAGCTAGCAACCGCTTATGAGTTCAGTGAGGTCAATTCTAAATTTAAGGCTGAAGAAAATGAAGACCTGATATTTTTTTTGCATCCCAGAAAATAATACTGTAAGCTGCTCAATGTTTAGTGTAAGAATAGGCTCATTCCATATTGCCCAGTCTGACCCCAAACTCCTGGACCTAGGTTATCCTCACAAGTCAGTCTTGGAAAATAGTTGGGAGAAGAGGTATATATCACTGTGCCTAGCTTCAAAAATTATTTTAATAAAATATTAGTGCACAGACAATACCAACATATTTATGTAAAATATAGGTAAAGGTTTTGTCTTTTTTAGGGGGGTACCAGGGATCGAAAATATGACCTTGCACTTGCCAGGCAGGCACTTGTGCCACTGAGCTAAACCTCTGGCCCCTTACATAAGATTTTTATGTGTTTTAGATATAAATGTATTACCGTAAAATGTTGTTTTCTATTGAGATACACGAGAACAATTTAAACTGAAGTTCACTTCAGTGGAAAAACTTGTTAGACAATGAATTGGAAAAACAAAGCATTCCAATATTTTTCCATGATCATAATTATTGCAATGGTATGCTTACATATACAAAATAAGTATTCCTCAATAATATGTTAATAAATCCTATCATGACTTCATAAATTGTTAGGTCTTCAAGCATGAATCAGTCATTTTTAAGAACACAAAGTTGTCTTAATTATATTCACTTCATTCTAGAAGTACAGAAATTTAGATCTTCAATGATCTTAGAGCTTGATTTATACAAAAGTAAATGGCACAAATTTAGACCATGTAGTGATAGTTATGGACAAAAGAATTCAACATTTTGCTTTGGATAGTCAATTTTCTGAGGCATCTCTGTGTGAATGGGGTTGAGGTACCTGTCAGGAATATGTCAGGGTCAGTTGTCTAGAATTAGAATAATGTGGTATCATTGTGGGTATCCTTGTGCTAAATAGAATGCTAACATTGTCTGAATGTTTCTGATCACCATCTCACCAATTAGAAGCAGATGGTAGTATGCTGCCTTTGCACACCGTCGACTGTTTCCAAGTCTAAGGCTGCAGTGAGCCGCAGGCTAATGGAATGGTGTTCACCTGCTACTTTCTGCTTCTGATCCTCTTTTTGTGTTCATCTCTTGGACCTGTTATTCTGCTTGAGTTCCTATAGTAATGATATGGGTCATATCAGGGTCCTAGATATCCTTGGGAATGACAGCATAAACACTGCTGAACCATTGTTTTTGTACTAATTTGGCCCGTGTTTTTTCTACATACCTTGCCTGTGGAAGAGTATGCATTTGAAATTGCAGCAGATGGAAATTATATAGTATATTTGATTACTATTAGATGTAGTAATGAATCCATATGTCAGAGAAATATTATCTACTCTCTGTTTAAGAATTATATATTGGTTTTAGGAAGAAAAAACTGAAACAGAAAATCCATGAATAAACATAAAGAAGGTGAACACAACATTAGAGTCAGCTAAGTTATTTGTATTAATAATGAGCAATGCCAGACACCAATAATGCATGCAAAGCTATTTTGCTTTCGTACCCCAATTATTTCTAGTGCTGCATAACTCATTAATAATGGGCAGCTGAAATAAAAAATTCAGCCGACTTTGCCATTGTTTATATTTGAATCATGAGCTCTAACACTCTTTGTCTTGAGATTAAACAAGAGAAAATTTATTTTTAAGTGATATTCCTCTCAAAAAATAATCTAGTGGTATACATAGAAAGTGGGCCCATGTAAGTATGAGCCAGTCAAAACATTTTTTCTAGGAGGAATAATATATATGAATGATTTGCCTGGATACAAATCTACAACTTGTCAAAAGTTTTCTGTTACGTCAGAGGAGTTAGGGAAAATGCAAAACCAATGAGCAGCACTTCAAATAAATTAATTCAATTTAATTCAAGTTATATATTAAATATTCATTATGTGCTCAGCACTGAACTCATGTTAGCACTTCTCTGTCATTTATTTAGATAATTTTTAAAATATCCCATTCTTCACATCCTTACAAACTCAGTAGAGACATTGAGAGACTGAATTTACTGCTGAGGTTCACAGAGAAACTTAAGACAACTGTGAATAACAGAAAAAGTGGTTAACAATAATCCCAGTAACAACACATTATTATTTTTCTTAGTACAGTTTTTTAATTACTGTGAAACTACTGTAGACTGGGTAAATTCATCCAAATATTTCTGCATCAAGAAACATGCAAGAGTAAAACACCCTGGCATAGACCACTTTCTTTTCTTTGTTTGTGGATACAATAGTACAGTGCCTCTAACCTCAGTATCATGCCTTTGGTGTGAAGCTGCAGTTTGTGTCTTCGTCAGTATCGAAAAGCCTGGTTGAATCCATCCCAGAGAAGAGTAGACAACTCAAGAAGGGTAAAACCTGGACGGGAACAGAGTAGGGCACAAGATCAAGAAGAGGGCCAATAAAGTCTTTCTGGACAATCAGCGCTGGGCCCAAGTGGATTTGATTTTATCCGAGCCCTTCCTTTCCATGCTCAGTGAGTTAGGCCTTGTTTAAAGTCATTCACCGAGCTGACAATTGAACCATTTGTTACTATCTTTTACTTTGAAAGTCTTTCGCTGGAATCAGTGGAGACACTTGCTTTTCACAAGTGAGAGGCATATTACATGTCACATTCTCAGAAATAAAGCATAGGCATCTGATATTAACATACAGTCAATTTCCTCTCTACACCTAGTGCAGCATGAGTGCTTATAAAAACAGACCTATGTTTCTAAATTTTAAAAAATCATTGTCACTCATTAATTAATTAACAAACACCTTAATTCCTTTTCTGGGCCAGGCACAGAGTTAGATTCTAAAGTCAAGCGAAGGGCAAGTCAGACATACTGGCCTAATGGAATTAAAGACAGCTACGGCAGCCTAATGAAGTGTTCTTACCCTTGGTCATTCACAGCCCCATTCTTACGTCTACATTCTCCCTATTCATGTAAAATTTTCTTTATAAACATGTCTGTTGTTTATATGATGTACTTTAATTTGGGTTGACTGTCACAGAAACTTCTTTGGGAAAACACACAATCTTCTCAGAAGGTGAAGGTAATAAAGTATGTTGAATTTTCCAGATCTGGATAGAAAAGGAAACTGAATATACCCTAAATTTTACTCCTAAGTTTATTTCTTTGGCCTATAAGTGCTATAGAAAGGTAGAATCATTTACTTATGGATCAATAATGAAGTTCAAAAAAGATGGAAGTTACTGAAATGGCTGAATAAGAAACACTCTGGAAACCTCAATAATGCTGTAAAGAGGAATAAAAGTATATTTTGTGGTGAAGTATACAAGCAGAAGAAGTTGGTATGGAGCATGTTCAGATGAGCATTATGAGATCCCAGTACAGCTCTTAAAACTAATCACTGAGACATATTCTACCAGCATATTTTATTACTGTTAGTAAGTTTTATTATATAAATGAAATCATCGCAGTAACCTCAGCTGTTCTCAGGAGCCTGTTACAGAACCGAACGCAGAAGGAGTCCCTGGAATCATTGGAAAGAACCATACTCTGAGAACAGAGTCTGGCTAGATGTGGTTTATAGGGCTGTGACTTTTGGAAGTTTCAAAAAGGGAATGGTCAAGTGATTGGAGCAGAAAACAAGCTCAACACGATGGATGTTATCGAAAGTTACCTCGAATGTAGACCAATGGTCTCAACACCCCGAGACTCACAGGACCGGTATAGATCATATCTCTCTAATGGAAAAGGTGAGAAAGCTGAGATGTTTTTCTCCGGCTCCCTGTGTGTCAATGATTTGAATCTGATTCAAGGGAAATTAATTTTTTGGCACGTCTGGTTTGCTCTACATGCAGGCCAAACATGATCCCTCAGCCATAAAAATAAAGATAACCCTTAAGTAATGTCAGAAAGCTTCATGTTTTAGAGGTAAGTTCTGACAGAATAACAGCAGGGCACCATCATATGTGTTGTGAAGCCAATTGGCTGGGACATATTTGCCTATAAGTTATAATACACAAAGAATGGATTAGAGTTGACTAGACGGGCTTAAATCTTGACTTATTTGTTTTTTAGCTATGTAATTTTGGTAAAATTCTTACAGTTTTGCAGACTGTTTCCTCCCTTATGAACAGAAAATGCCTGCAGTAATGAGCAGTGGAAAATATTGAATGGCTATGGATTGACACAGGATTAGGCATTTTTTTAATGCCCAATGATTAGGAGCTTGTTCATTTGTTTATTGAGTACCTTTCATGTGCCAGGCTTCTAGCAGATGTTAAAGATGTAGAGGTAAATAAAACAAAGTCCTTCATGTAGCTTATATTCATTGGGGAAGATATATAATGAATAAACACATGGCTTTTAAAGCTGCTATTCTTAAGATGCCCCCGCATAGCAGGAAAAATACCTGACTCTATACTTCTCCGTTCTTAGGATGCCTGCCCCTTGCTGAAGGCCCCCTCCTGTCTCTCCCTGGATCTGGAAGCTGTATTTCTGCTTCTTAGGACTGTTCTGATGCTAGTCCTGCTAATCCAATGCTAATCCAGTCCTAATCCTGCACAGAGCAGCCCTTCCTGGGCAGTGTGCTCACAGTGGAGCTCTCCTCACATCCCCTTTTATCAAGACATGTATAGAAGGTTATATTTTCTGGGGAACAACTTTCAAGTTATTTATTCAATCAGAAAATTTTTGAAGTAATCACTCTCTGGCATCAATAGATGATATGCCTAATGCATTGTGTTTCTTAAAGAATTTTTTGTTTTTTGAACATGTTAATAGAAGGGACTCTTTACTCAGGAAGTCCTTTATGGAGACCACTTGCTCTGTCCAAAAAAACAAGGAAGGGCATTTTAAATGCTTACTGCTGGATGGATATTTTATCTCACTTAGCCCTTATAACCACCCCCATGAAACGGATATTACTATATAGTAATAAAACGGATATTTTATATAAAGAAATGGACGTTTAGAGAGGCATTGTTTTTCCCAAGGCCACTCAACCATGAATTGTAGAGATCAGTATTCAGAAATTAAGGCTCAGTCTAGCATGGTCTAGCACATTTTTCGCATATCTGATAACAAGGGTTTGGTTAACTGCAGTAGGATGATGTCTCAAAGCAGGAACAGCGGGGAAAACGGGATCTTTGGAATGAGTGGTTAGATGGTTGTTGTTTGTTTTGTTTTAAGGGCGAGCGCATTGTTCCCTTGTTTATGATGTTGTGATGTTTAAGAAACATCAAATTGCCAAAGAGCAAAGGCATTATTCCACAGAAATGAATCACTCTGGGCTGATCTGAAAACAATAAAAATAGGACAATATAAATAAACCCTTGTAGCTCGTGATTGCAGAAGTAAAATGATCTGGCAGGAGATGGGCAAAGTTACAGGAGAGATGCCATTTCCTGCTAGGAAAGAGAGCAGAGCTGTCCTCTGGGTGTGATTCTAGAAACTACTGAGCTGACTTAGCAAATGTATGGGCTAAAGGACATTTTCAAGGTCATTTTATTGTCTTCAAGCACAACTGCTAGAACCATTATGTTCCTATTGTCTTTAGCAATATCTCCCCTTCTGTCTTTCAAATTAGAGTGGAAATTATCCTCTCTACCAATTTTCACTCTTTCCATCCATCTCTCTCCCTCCAGAACTATAATTTTTGCCCTTTTGATTTCAAAGTTTTCTATTTAGGGGACACATGTTAAGTAGTAGAATCATAGGAGAACATGATACAAGACCCTTTCAACTCCAGTAACCAAAGCAAATCGTCGAATAGATTCAGGTACCAATATCCATTTCAACTTTAAGGTAAAATGGTTAGAAACTTCGCTGGGTGGATGCTTTATTTATATCTAGATGTCCCTCCAAAGCCTCATGTGCTCATACGTGTGGCTTTTCAAAGGCAATAGGATCACAGGGGTGTGACAGTCATCAGTGGATTGGTCTACTGATGAGTGGACAGCAAAATGTGATGTTGGGAGGGAAAGCCTGGTAGGAGGAAGTGGATCCCTGGGGTCCTGGCTGGAAATGGCCCGTCTCCCTCCCTCCTCTGATCATTCTCTGCTTCCTGCTGCCATGCCCTGAGCTTTTCTCCTCTGCCATGCTGCTCTGCAATGCCACTCAGCCTTCAAGCCAGCCAACTATGACTAAACCTCCACAAACATGAGCTAGAATAAACCTTCTTCCTTTAAGTTGTGAGTGTTGGGTATTGCATCTCTGCAATGATGATGTGGCTAAGACAGTGGAATTAACATTAGAAGCATAGGTCAATTCCTGGATATATCACAGGTGAGAGCTAGGAGAAACATACACAATAAAAAGACACCCACACTTCAGTCACCCTAACGTACTTGTCTAGCTCATGCCTCTCATAAAGCCCAAGTTTCATACTTAGGTTTTGGTTCACATCTTCCTCCTTCACTTCAAGCTGTTTATTATACGTCCCAAAGATTTTCATATTAAACACTTGTTTGGACTGATTGTGCTTGAATTTTTGATTCACATTTTCTTAAATATATTGCCTTTCTAACCAGCTTCAGAGATTTCAACCACTGTCCTTATAGGTACTACTGGAGTAATAATAACCATTGTTACGATAGTTATTATTGTCATATATGGTCTTTGTTAGAAGTGTTCTAATTATTTTGCTCATCATTACTTCTCATTTAGCAACCTATCTCTTTACTAGGTATTGGACTCTTTCTCTCACTGTATCTGATTCTGCTTTTTAATTAACATCTTAGATTAGATGATGGAAAGTTAGACTTTATGTATTGGCTACATCATAAAAGAGGTACTAGCTTCTACACACACTCACCAAAGGCATATCATTATCTTGCTCCAATCCATTCATCACAGTATGCATTTGAAGAACAATTTTATCATTCTGAAGTATGAGCTTTGGATCACAAAATGTTTTAAAGTTGTTTGGTTTCTCTCACTAGGATGTAACCATATCAATCTCTGGCCCCATATCTCTTCCAGATTTCACCCTAAGGGTCAGCACAGCCAAAGTTCGTGCCATTCTGGGAGGACAGCAGCAGCTGCTGAACATAAGGCATTGTCCTGGAGGCTGTTGGCGAGGAGGAAGAAAATGAAGTTCAAACTTCCAATCTAATTGAAGACAGAGGAGAAAAATGCTTCAGCTTTTGACCAGAGCAAAGGGAGCAGTGCTTTCTCCCACCAGTATTGATAACAAAGAAAACCTTTCTCAGTAATCCTTGAAAAACAGGTGGCTAATAACAGTGGCTAACATAGATGACATGTAGCACAATGCAATTTGAATTCAGGTCACTCAGTGTCCTATGCTGTATTAATCACCTTTCTTGTTGATTGAGGCAACATTAGACACCCATTTCAACTTAAGGAGGGCAGGTTTACTTTCACTTCTGTCTTAAGGGAATGCAGCCCATGGTTAGCTGGCTCCTTGGGAAACATCATTGCAGAAAGACACGCTGGGTGAGAGCTGCTCAGTTCACGGTAGCCAGGGAACGGGGCAGAGGAAGAGCGTCAGGGAGAAATGAGGGACCAGATACAGTACCAGGGTCACCCTTAACATCTCACCCAGACACACTGGGAAGTGTGCTTCACCGATCCCCTACTGGGTGTGGCTTCCAAACCAATTATGTTGACCCTAGCTAGCTTAACCTATCACATATGGCCAGCTCTCAAGCACTATTCTGTAACTGCTCTGCAGAAGGCAAGAAAAGTTTTCAAAGAATCAGTCAGTGAAGTTAAAGATGAAGAGCTCAGAGTCTGTTCAATTTAAGTGAACTGGAGGATACTACAGTTGAAGTAGAAAGAGATAATACTAGAAAGACGTTTGGATCAAGTCTGCAGGGTCTTTAAATAGTTTGATACAAGTTTGAAAATAATTTGATCATTAATTGATTCAGGAAAAATTTTGTCAAGCATCTAAGAAATGCGAAGCATTACGGATGCATTAGAGAACAAAAAGTACTGTCACTGAGAAGGAAAGGGATAGAGTTAGGTCCTGAGCAATGTTCATGATGTTTATTGTGGACGTTAAATAGCCGTTCAGCCAGGGACATGCAAACGGATTTGCTGACACTTACTCTGGACCCAGTGTCATAACTATGAGTATGGTGCAAGAGTTCACAAGAAGTCTGTGACTGCCACAGTGACTATGACAACAATTGAAAGAAAATAAAATCTTAATGACCTGTGAGCATGTGAAGTAGCACAAGGTGGTGATGAAAGTTCAATATTTTTGTTTTTCCAAAGAGCTGCAGACAAGGAAAAGGAACCTAAAAAATTCAAGGTGTTTTTATGCTAGAAACCAATGGCATGTAATAAAAGATGGCTTTGAGTTTTCTGCCTTTGGGGGTGCAGGATTTACTGGTTGAATTGTGGAGTTTTACAGCAATACCACACGATTCTGGAAACCAGGAGGTTTTTCTGCAAATGACCTCAGGGTTTTCACAGCTCAGCACTACTGACCATGGAAAACCACCATCGTCATAGTCCTTTCAAAACTACTGACTTTGCATTAAATACCACATTTTCTTTCTTTCCCAGTTTTCCCTCATCTCTCCTTCCTTCCTGCCTCTTTTTTTGCTGTTCCTGTTCCTGTTCCTGTTCCTGTTACTGTTACTGACAAAAATCTTCACAGAGTTTAGGGGTCTTATTGTGGAGATTACAACTCTTCATTTATTAATTCCCATAGGATTGTTGCAAGACATTTACAGAACTTCATTTCTTATCCAAGTGTAGTATCTCTAGACAGTAACATTCATAAACCATGAAAATCATAAAATTTAATGGAGAGAAGTATGTATATTAATGTACTGAAGCTTATGCAACTGCATCAAAGCCATAATCATGAGGACAAGTCCAATAAAACTACATTACTATGCTTTCATCTCAGCATGATTTTTTTCTACCAGGAATTGAACTCATGACCTTGTGCTTGCCAGGCAGGCGCTGCGCTGCTGATCTATATCCCTGGCTTAAGCATGATTCAAAATTAATGTTAACCACAGGTTCTCCCCAAATTAGAAATGTTCCAAAATTTCTCAAGGATTAGTACATACCTTCATCAATGGATTGCTAAATTATCTAGTAGCCATAGAGAAGAGAAGGTGGAACTAAAGTTCATTCTAACATGAAACAGAGCTTGAGTAATTAAAAATATAATGAAGAAAGGTGTTAAAGAACAACAGTGGGGCTGTTGTTTCAAATCTACAGAAAATCAGTATCTTACAAGGTTATATTGTTTATGTTAAGAGGAACTGTAGAGTGCTTGTGATTCTTTGAATTTTACACATAGTTTTCCCACATTCAGCAATGAATTACTAAGCTTACTTTTAACTATCCACCATGTAGAAACAACATTCACTCTAGATTTAAGATTTTTCTTTAGACCAGTGCTCAGTCCCATTAGACTTAATGTCCTCTTTTTATAATAATTCTCTAGACCAGTGCTCAGTCCTATTAGGCTTAATATCATCTTTTTTATAGTAATTACTTTTTTATGCTTGCTTTAAATTCTGAAATGAAATTAATAGATAATGACCTAGCTACACAGAAAAAATTCAAAAATCAATATGATGCTATAATCATATTCCAGGGATATCATTACTGTGTATTTCAAGGAAGGTTGATTTTTCTTTTGCCTTATTGTACCAATAATTGCTTATCATCTTTGAAAACCACATCACCTACGTGAACATGGGTTGTGGTATTTGAGGGCATACTATACTTATAGCAGTCTGAATCTGAAGTCATATACAGATTCAAGCACTCGATTGCTTCAGTATGTCTTCAAGTATAGTCAAACAAGAATATTTGCATACTGAAATGCATATTGCATTATATTAAATTGTTCCTCTTTATTTGTCCTCTATATTATAGTTAAATTTACTGAATTTTAAAATGCTACATCTAGATAGTATATTAATACTGTTCAGACTAGCAAAATGGTCCAGGAATAAAGCCATCCCAAGACTCAATGTTCCCTCATATTTTATTCACAGACTTCAGTTTCTCATAGACTATTTGATTTATGACATCACTTTGTTGGCATTTGCATACAATTCCTCACAATGTAGCAACCCAAAACCACAGATAAAATAATAAGGCAGACAGGAAGAGAGAGAGATAAGTAGAGAGACAGAGAATAACACATTGAGAAAAGGGGAGAAAGAGAGAGAGTAAGAAAGAGACAGAGAGAGAAAGGGAAAGACAGACAATCAGAGTCACAGAGAGAGAGAGAGAGAGACAGAGAAAGATACAAGGAGAGAGAAGGGAAGAGAAAAGAGTGAAGAGAGGAGAAAACAGAGAGAGAAAGAAAAGAGGAGAGAGATAGAAAGAGACAGAGATGGAGAAAGAGAGGAGAGAGAGAGGGAGAGACAGAGATCAAAGAATCCCCCAGAGTATACAATAAAAGATCAAGAACAACTACTGAAGAAGGACATTGAAGAAAATACATCTCGAATGTTAAATTTGAAAGTGGCATCCCTTTACTTCTGCGCCATTCTCTTTAGCAGACACAGCTTCAGGGTCGGCCCACCCTCAAAGAGAGAAAACAGGGCTAGCACCAGGAGGCAGAGATCCCGGAGGCCTCTCAGAGTCTTCCCACAACATACTCCTTCTGGGTACTTTGTGGGGCCCTTCATAAGAAGGAAAGAAAGTGGGGTCATGTCTTCTCCTTCATATTCTCTGTTACCTTGTACACCTCATGACCCCCACATTTGTGTATTGTTTTCCCCCTCAAAGTTAGTTTAGCAGGCTCTTTTGAATATGTCCATCCTCTGCCTTTCTTTTTCACTTTCTCATATTAAAATCAGGAAATTCTCTGTCCATTAATTCCCATTTCTCATGCATGTATATAACAGGTCCCTCTCTATCATATTATATTTATGTCAGTATTAAAATAAAATAGCCTCATATTTTGAAGAAAAATTCATATGAAAGAAAAATAGCTGTACTTCTGTATTGCTATTTCGTCTAATGTCCTTGAATATGTCCTGAAAACTCCCTTAGAACATTTGCAGATCTCATCATCATCCAATTGAGCACAGCCTTCTGTATGAACTTTTTAAAAAATGAACTTTACACATCTTATTTGATCAATTTTGTTTAACTGACTTACCATCTTCAAAATGGTTCCTACCGCCTTTCATGCAAAATGCTCAGTGCTAGCTAAAGCACTTTTGAACATATCAGCATTAGTAAGGCAGCACATTGCAGTGGAGTAAGTACTTACTGACAGCCACAGCCCTCTTCCTCCAGTGCTGCCTAACACTGGACACGCCATGGTCACACTGTAAACCGTGTTCACTGTGCGCTGGTAACCAACTTGTCTAAGTTTCGCCATGTAGCACACTTTCACACAACAAGCTACATGAAGCAGATTTATTATTGTTGTAGTTTGAGACCTAAATGGCCCCCAAAACTCTCGTGTGCTGAGAGATGGGGTTTTGGGAAAGGGATTGGATCACAGGGGCACTGTGCTCATCAGCTGATTGATTCTCCAATGAGCTCAGAGTAAAACTGTGCTGTTAAACAGAGAGCCTGGTGAAAGGCAGGAAACTGCAGATGTGAACTGGAAAGCTACAAGGTCCCTTCTCTCTGCTTCCTAGTGTCCGTGATATCAGATTTCTTTGGTGACAGACCCTTCTGCTATGCCATTCCTGCTTACTATAAACTGAAACTTCTGAAATTGTGAGCCCAAACTCTCCTTCTGCAAGCCATGAGGGTTGGGTATTATGGTTCAGTGACAAAAGATAACTAAAACAACTACGGACAGATGGACATCAAGATACAGCAGAAGCTTAGACTCATACAAGCTGACCGGGGAAGCTCCCCAGTGCTGGTGGCATTCCAACTACAAGTCTGCCACTTGCTCTTCAGCTGAGGGACCGTGGAATGCAGCCACCAAGAGTTTTATCCTTCATGGTAATAAGATCACAGGGATGGAACACTGCAAGACACCTCTTTCTAGGATATAAAGAAAGGCAGAACAGGTTTCTTGAGAATGATAAACAAGAAATAAGTGGGTTACACCAAGATCTCCTAAAGACTGTCCTACACACATTATTTTGAGAAATTCATAAGGTCTTTTGAGCCTAATTTTGATTACGCATATAAACAATCATAGCCCTTGTCTGAATCCCTAAGGTGTTCTTTCCCAGACGGTTGGAAAAAAAAGTGAAGCTGATTTTGAAAACTCTGACGTGTTCGACAGCTGTATTAGGTGGCTTCTTACGATTGTAACGGAATACCTAAGGAAATCAATTTATAAAGAAAAAGGTTTCCTTATCTCATTGTCCTGGAGATTCCAGTCCAATGTGAGATAGCCCCACTGCTTTAGGTCTCTGTTCAGGGAACCGAAGGCCAGTGGTAGGAAACATATGTTGGAGCAAACTTCCCGCATCATGATCCAGAAAACCGAGCTAAAAACAAGAGCGCATTGCAGTCCTCTGGGGCCACATCCCCAGGGAGCTACCCCCCCCAAGGCTTCACTTCTCAGAGGTCTTACTGCCTCCCAGCAGGGCCAGCTTATGAGCAAACTTTCAAACACAGGCCTTGGGGGTGTTGCTCACATTCAAAGGACAGCTCTACACTTAAGGGGTTATTTACATTTGTACCGTTGTTTCTATGGGGAAGGCCTTCCATGTGTGAAACAACACTATATAAAGAAACTTGGAAGAAACCAATCCACTTGTAAATTGGAAATTTCCTATATTTAAAATATATGATTAGATAAATAAAGTTGTCTGAATAGTCCATACAGAAGCCTTGATAAGGAAACTGACATAAAACTATTTTAGCTGTGTAAAATTGAACTATTTTTGCCTCAGTCAATTTTCAACTTAGGTTATCATAATTTTTGCAACAAAGAGGATGGAATAAAAAGTTACAAAACCTACCACTACAAAGGGTACGACTTCAGTGTGACTTAAGTATGACAGGGAATCTGCAAGGTGCTTTTCATACAGTGGTTGATTAATAAATAATCTTTCAATAAATAATCTTTCAAAAGGTTTAAAGTTACAGCTGAGTATGATGGTACATGCCTGAAATCCTAGCTCCTTGAGAGGCTGAGGCTGGAAGATGACAAGTTTGAGATAAGCATGGATCATTTAGCAAGATCCTGTGTCGAAAAAAATTTAAAAAGCACAGGGGATGTAGCTTAGTGGTAGAATGCTTTCTCAGTACGCGCAAGTCACAACATTCACCCCACCACACCACAAAAGTTAAAATGAAAAAGTTTAACATCATACCTACTAAGATACAAAAAATTAATGGAAAGTGGAGGGAAAGATGGTAATTATTTTAGTTACTTGGGCATCAAAAGCAAAATAAAGAAATTAGACAGAGTAAGCTCCCAAAACAGTCTTCAATAAAGACAAATCAGTGCACATATTTTGAATCAAAATAATTTTTGAATACGCACACACATAACATATTCTGTACATCACGGACATCTGTACTCTGTTCCTCCAGATGCAATTTTACAATATGTTTAGCAAGAGATGTGTTGGGTTACTTTGTAGAGTTTGTTTGTGAAGACTGATGAAATTAACTTTAAACAATCTGGACTACAATTTTAGGTAATTTTGAAGTTGAATATTAGATGCTAGTCTAACTCCTGACTCCTGATAATTGATAATGCACGAATAGAGAACTAGTGATACTATACTAGTCGAAATGCAGGCTAAAATTTTGCCAGTTCACGATGCTGATGATCATTATTGTCATTTTCACTACTGATCATCTAACAATGAAATAGCATGTTGTTCTAGGTTATGCAAAGGGGCCTACAAGTCA
This sequence comes from Dolichotis patagonum, assembly GCA_004027295.1. Classification (NCBI taxonomy): domain Eukaryota; kingdom Metazoa; phylum Chordata; class Mammalia; order Rodentia; family Caviidae; genus Dolichotis; species Dolichotis patagonum. The sequence goes on from PVJX010013778.1 coordinate 27,519, forward strand.
CACATAGGCTTTGCGAGTGTGCTTGGATCTAGTGCCTGTGATGGCGGGATTGAAAACGTGACACTTGGATAGACTCACTGTCTGACGCCGGGGTTAAGGGTGCGAGTGTTACTCACCCTTAGTGCTTGCAGCCCTGAATATCATGTAAGAGGCAGAAAGACAGGCTTTCTGCTCAGCGCTCGTCATTCACTTGCTGCTTGCTGCCCTCGGCCCGCTCCGCGTGGTGATGAGCTGTGCCTCCTTTGCGGTGCCCCTCTGCATGCCCCTTACCTTGGAGCCAGCCAGCTGTGAACTGCAATCAGTACCAACTATGAGTTAAAACTCCTCCTTTAACTTTGGATGGTGTGTATTTTGTCTTAGCCAGGAAAAAAGTAAGACGGGGCAGAGATCTATAAATTTCAGGAAGTCTACAAATTGCTGGTAATTTGATTAGAAAAAATTAATTTACAGAATATTTTACTTCACTTCCCTGATTGCAGTAGAAAATTGGGTTTCTCGATTATATTTCAGAGATCTCATTTTTAGGTGAGGAAGGGAATTATGTCCTTTCCCTCTTATTAAGGTTTATAGTATGTAATAACAGTTTGTTTAGAAATGGAAACAAAATAGGAAAACATTTGGTAAAGTATCAGAATTGCATCAATTGGGAAAGTACTCAAAGCTGGAGTTTTTCTGCTGAGAAGTATTGGAAACACTGTGTTTGATTATTTATGAAAAGCTGTTTCTTAGGGAAATCACTTCAAGTAACATTGATATAAAGAGATTATTTTGTACATTATAAATTTATGGAGGTTATGTTGCTGCCTGAAATATGTATAAACATTTTTCTGAAATGCAATCATACCTGTTATTTTTGATATGTTGTCCTTTGCTCAGAATTTAAGCAATAATGCCTTTTGAAATATTGTTACTATACAACTTTGTTCCTGAGACAGAGCTGTAACATTCAAATAATGTAATTTCTACTCATAAGATCCAATATATTATTGTCAGAGTAGGATATTGGAGATAGGTGTAATTAACTTATCATATGTAACAGTCAGAAGATAAAATGCCTTTCTTGTTTCTCTTCTACATCAAAATTCTTGGGTCAAAGCAGTTTGGTTAGTTAGGAATAAGGGACCAGCATAGTCTTTGACTCTTTCCTTAATTTCTGTGAGTATTCTGTTGTAAGCTTTCCTTTTCTTTATAAGGCACTTGAACATCTGACACATTTGAAGTGTAATATGATTTTATTCTTCTCTTCAGGAAACAGATTTTATACTTCAAGAAGAGGTTCTATAACAAGTTTAGTCCACCTTCTTAAGATCACAAACAGAAATGTTTGTTTGACTCAGTTCAGCATCAGAAATGAATTGTTCCTCAATTATTTTTATGATTTCATTTCTAAAAGTATTTGGTTTTGGCTTTAGTATTGTCTCTGACTTGTAATGTTTTGCAAATAAACGTTCCTTAATGTTTAATAGGATGACTTATTTGATTTCTACACACTTTGTATTTTACTCTCAGATCAATTGATTCATGTGGAAATGTTTTTAGATGTAAAAATTTTTCACTTTAAAAATGCATCTAAAAGTATCAGTCTAATGCAGACATTTGCTGTTGCTAGACTAAAAAGAGATAAGAGTAATTCCTAGATGAATAAGAATATTATCTTTTTCTCATCTTAATTTGTATGCCAGGGAAGAAAGATAAATACATCACTCCCACCCCAACGATATAAATATAAATAAATCATAGTTTAAAAATCATGTTTACTTAATTCAGATTATAAGAAAATTAATATTAAATGATATTTCATAATGAAATAGAGTTAATGCAAAGCAGAATCTTAAGAAAACTAACACTGAATGTTACATGAATGCATTATTAAAAAGAATATCGGAAAAGTTATAAGCTATAAGGTTTTTGAAAAATCAAAACCTTGAACATTGAACGTGTATGCAACATTGTCATTTCAGAAGTTAAGAAAACAAAAACTTCTAATTTACTGAATGATTAAATATATTGCTTTTTATTGTTTAATTCAAAATAGTAGCAAACACATAGTAGTAGCATAGTGTTTTCTGTATTTTAAGTGATTTACTATAAACTCCTTATTCTCCACTGCACCCTGTGATGGAGGAGCTATTTTTATCTTTCCTTTTACAGAGCAACCTGAAGCACAAAAATTCTCGATGCTTTGTTTAGGAAAATCAAGCAGAGTCACGTGACTTAGTGATACAAGCTGTGTATGTCACACAGCAGATCACCACCCACAGCATTCCAAGCTCAGGTTCCCAACCAGCACATTGTGCTGCCTCTTGTAAATGGTTTGTCAATAATGAAGTCAGTTCCATCACTATTTATGACACATTATTTTCAGAACTATGATGGAACTATATCTGAAGGAGTGTTTTTAATAGTGCAAAGGTTTCCTAGCGTTTGAACAAATGATGCTCATGTCTGGCCTCAGACGGACACTGGTCACAGTTACTGTGTACATAAGACAGGTACTGTGCGGTACAAGCAGGACTTGGTTACAAACCAACAAGTTGATTGTCACATGTGTGCTTTAATTTTTATTCTTATTAGTGCATTTTTGTAATACATGCTAATTACATTCATTGTTGGGAGTTACTACGTGTACATAACTCATTTTAGTGCTTTTTTATTGCCTTCACCCCACTCTCTCATCTCTTGCTCTCCATCCCATTTGAGAGGGATTTATCTCCCTACTTCCTATTCCATACTCTTTATTTTGCTCTTTTTTATAATTTGAGTTTATAATTTGAGTTATAAGAGAAAACATGCAGTATTTAAGCTCTGTGTCTGATTTATTTCACTTAATATTGTGGTCTCAGGGTTACTTTTTATTGGTCACTGAGACAAAATATCTGATGTCCAAAATTGGGAAAGGAAAGGTTTATTTTTTACCGTTTTGGAGATTTTAGTCCATACTCAGTTGGCTCCAAGGCAGGGTGGCATGGCGGGGCCGCAGTTTATGGCAGCTGCAAACAGCAAGCAGAAACCCACGAGAGAGAGACACCCCTTCTTCCTGCCATTATATCACATCCTGGCTCCACCCCCTAGGAGGGTGTAGCACTGACACCACCAATCCAAGCACTAGACAATGAACCAATCACAAATGCACAATGCAAATACAGGAGGCCTGGGGGCCATCGACATAAACCATGACATTCCACTCCTGGCCCCCAAAGACTCATGTACAACCTTTATACAAAAGACATTTAGTCCATCTCCAAAAGTTTCCAAAGTCCTAACATTTTCAGCCTTGCTGATAAGTCCGAGTCCCAAGTCTCCTCCAATATCTATGGCAAACTCTTAACTGTAATCCCCTGTACAAGTGAAACAAGGTTAAACATTTCTGAAATGCAAAGGCACAAAATAAACATTACCATTCCGAAAGTTACAAACGGGGGAATATAAATCATTGGAAAAAAAGCAAGTCCAACTCCAGCAGGGAGAACATTAAGTCCTAGAGTTTCATGCTCAGCATTTGAAGCAATCTGGTTGCAAGCTCCAAAAGGCTTGGGTGATTTCACCCCCAGTGCACTTTTACGGATTTTAGCTCCTGCAGCTTTTTTAAAAAAACCTTTTCTGCTCAGTTTTTGCAGCTTTCCTTGGATGATCCGATGTTTTTGTCTTTTTTACACTTTTGGGGTCTCCACTGCACCTTTGGCTTTACACTTACATCTTTACATATTGCCCTCTCAGGGGCACACTGCTTGGCCTTCCAGGCCCTTTGCAATCGAGGGGGAAGCCTTTTTACCCCCAGAATTTGTGCAATTTTTTTGCACCTAAAATCAGTACCATGTGGATGCCACCAAGGTCTGCTGCCACCTGGAGCAGTAGCCAGGCTTTTCTCTCTCTTGGCTCTAGGGGTCTAGTGCCTGGATTGCTGGGCTCTGTTTACCTGATTGTGAAGAAAAGCTTTTCTATGTTGCCGCCATTCTGGAACCTCATGTGGCTGCCACCATTCTGGAACCTCATGTGGCCTCCCGTGCCATTCTGGAGCATGGTGCTCTGAAGCTTTCTCATCTGAGAAAATTCTTTCACTTTTGCAGTTTGGAGGTGGCAAAGGGTGGAGAACTGCTGCTTCCTGGGATGCCCCCTGGCCATCTTTTTTATCTGTTTTTTTTCAGCAAAGTCGGGGCACTATCTTTATAATCCACAGCTTTACTGGAGTTTTCCTTCTGGCCAAACTCACAGTGTTTTAAATTATCCTGCTGGGCTCTTTGCTCTTGAATTGTAACATAGATCTGGCTAAAATTCCCCAACAATAGCCATGCCACAGCCTCAACGTTTGACTGTCTTGAAATTTCCTTTGCCAGATTAATCAGTGTATTACCCTTAATCTCAGCCTCAGGCACAGTCTCTGGGCATGAACAAAATGCAGACAAACTTTCTGCCCAGCCATAACACATATCATAGGGAGTCCAACAACCAGTGCAGTCCTTTCCAGCAAAAACCTCACAAGCCTCGTCTTTACCATCAGGCTTTCTAGCCTTTTGGTCTCCTGAGCTCTGACCAGAATCTCCTCTACAGAACAACCTAAGTTGCTCTAGCTCTGTGCATCCAGGTGACACATCTGAACCTTTCCAAACTTTGCCCACAAGCCATTTCTAAAGCCTCTCGAAAAACATGGTCAGGTATAGTCACAGGAATGACCCCACTCCTGGTACCAAATTCTGTCTTATTTACTTTTTATTGATCACTGAGACAAAATACCTGATGCCCAAAGTTGGGAAAGGAAAGGGTTTTTTTTTACAGTTTTGGGGGGTTTTAGTCCATAGTCAGTTGGCTCGAAGGCAGGGTAGCATGGCGGGGCCACAGTTTATGGTGGCTGCAAATAGTAAGCAGAAACCCACGAGAGAGAGACATCCCTTCTTCCTGCCATTGAATCACAGTCTGGCTCCACCCCAGGAGGGTGTAGCACTGACACCACCAATCCAAGCACTATACAATGAACCAATCACAAATGCACAATGCAAATACATGAAGCCTGGGGGCCACTGACATAAACCATGACACAGGGGTATCCATTTTCCTACCAATGACTGACACTTATTCTGCTTTATGGCAGAGTTGTATTCTATTGAATAGAAAAACCACATCTTCTTTATCCATCCGCCTGCTGATGAACACACAGGCCACGTCGAGGATGCAGCAGTTGTGAGCTGTGCTGCTGTAAACATGGGTAAGCATGAGTCACTATAACATGACTGCTTTATTTCTTTGAGGTCGATACCTACAAAGGGAATAGCTGAGTTCAATGGAATTTCTGTTTTCAGTGTTTTGAGAAATCAACATACTGATTTCAATAATGCTTGGCTACTTTACATTCCCACAATGTAAGAATGTTCCTTTTTCCTATAGCCTCAACAGCATTTGTTATTATTTGACTTCTTTTTAAATAATCCTTTAATAATACCTATTTTCAGTACATGTAGTTTACAAACATCTTGGTTTCTTGGTCCATGTACATAATACATTTTATTCTTTTTTATTCCCGTCCCTTCCCTCTCATCTGTTTTCCTCTAACTCCTGCTTTTCATTTTTGTTGCTATAAATCTTAGTGTATGTTTAAGATATGTTGTATTCATTCAGTTGATTAGGTCCTGTACATGGCATGGCGTATCTCCACTCTACCTGTTTCCTTCCCCACCACTGCTCCTTCACCTCTTGCCCCTCCCCACCTACAAGAGATCTCTTTGTTTCCTTTTATCTTTCCTCGGTTTTTAACATGGTATTATATGTTTTCTTGATAAGAATTATTCTTTTTTAAGTAAGTAGATATTGGATGTTTTAATGGATATTTTAATGTGTGTTTTTCCAATGGATGGAGATGTACAACATTTTTTAATTGGCCATCTGTAATTCTTGGGATAAGTACCCATTTATTTCAGTTGTGTATTCTTCATTGTACTATTTAGTTGCCTATATAGTTCTCAATATATTCTAGATATTATTCTTCTGTCTAAGGTGTAGCCAGCAAAAACTTTCCCACTATGTAGGTTGTCTCTTCACTCTGTAAGTTGTTTCCTTTGCTGTGTAGAAGAGTTTTAATTTGATGTGATTCTGTTTGTTGATTCTTGATGTTACTTCTGGTGTAATTTGAGTTCTGGTCAGAAAGTCTTTCCCTAAACCCATCCCTTCAAGACTTTTACCTAATACATCTTGCAGCAGATTAAGTGTTTTGTTTTAATATTTAGATATTTGATCTATTTTGATTTTAGTTTGGTACATGGTGAGAGATATGGGTCTAGGTTCAATATTCTGCACATATGCAATTAGTTTTTCTAACACCTTTTGCTAAAGAGGATATCTTTATCTCCTACTGTGTTTTCCCCTTTTTGCTAAAGATAAAATTTATCTTCTAATCTTATTACACTGATCCACATGTCTATTTTTGTGCATGTGCCATGCCAGTACCATGCTGTTGATGGTTTCTTAGCTCTTGTTATCTATGACTTTGTTATTTGAAATCTTTTCCAGTTCCATATGAATTTTAGCTTGTTTTATCTACTTCTGTGAGGATGCTGTTGGTATTTTGATTGACATTTCATTACATCTATATATCAGTTTTAGTGTTATGGCCATTTTGAAAATATTAGTTCTGCTATGTGTCTATGTTCTGCTGTCTTGTTTGGTCTCCTTTTTCTGAGTATTCTGGTTTTTAGTATAGAAGCTTTTCATTTCCTTGATTAGATTAATTCCTAAGTACATAATTTTTCTTGATGCTATAGTAAATGATATTGTTTTCTTCATTTCTTTCTCAATGAGTTCATTATTAGTGTACAGGAACACTACTGAAATTCATGTGTTGATTTTATTTGCCAATACATTGCATAATTTGGCTATTAATTCTAGGAAGTTTTGGTTGAATTTTTTTAAGTCTTCTGTGTAGAGGACCATGTCATCTGCAGCTAATGATAACTAGACATCTTTTCTACCTATTTACTTTTTCTATCTCAGAAACATTTTTTGAAGAAATGTGTTTATGCTTCAAATAAAATATATGAGATATTTAATTTTTGTTGCTAAAAAGCTTTTATATACTACTGAACTTAAAATAAAGGCTTAGTGGAAAGAGAAAGGTCCACCTTGGAAATGCAATTACTTTTTTCCACACCTAAGGCTATATTCTTTGAGTACAAGTATATAACTAATGTCTAAAGATTTCCTGTACAAATTCATGTGACCTGTGTTCCCTAATTGACATTCCAGCCAAAGCATTTTTATTAATTATTAATTATTAATTCACACACTGCTATTAAATTGCTTTTGGGATTGTTTATTAAAGCAGTCTCTAGTAGTCCCCATTCAAGTCTCTATTGCACTCACCTACTGATACTGTAATAACATGAACAAAGCTTATAAACAATACATGAGACCAAACAAAGCAAATCAGAAACAAAAGTGTATCTAGAGTTTAATTTCATGATTTGTTTAAAAGTCTACAATAAAGGAATCTAATCCTCAGCGGTAAAGGTTAAAAATGGTGCTTGCTTGGAATTGAGAGCAAGATGTTGTCCAGGAAGAGACACCAGAGAATTTGGAGGGTACACAGCAGTTATTACAATAGTGGACAGTAAGTTTTTCAAAACTGTTTTGAAATGTTCACATAAAATTGCTGCATTTCATTATAGAGTTATTTAAAAATGTTTTGTAGTTATTCTCGCTATAAAAGTTACATATTTGTTATTCTTGTGGAAAAGTGAGAAAATACAAAAATATAGAAAGACGGAGAGTGAAACAAACATTTCCTTCAAAATAAACACAAAGTTGCAACATGGTATTATAAAAATACTATGCTAGGTACACATTTTGCCTTTCCTTTAATTTTTGCTCCCCATTTGTTGATTCCTAAACTGTGTTAAATTCCAGTCTTATCTCAGAAGAAGAGTCAAAGGTTTTCCCAGCAGCTCCTGTAAATGTCCTAAAGATGTTTTGCCTTAATAAAAAGAGGCAAGAGTTATTATATAGATTTAACCTGAGTTTTACTCCCTAATTAGAACAATATGTGATGAAATCTAGTTTATGTAATTAGTTATGTATACTTATATTTACTCATGATTATTGCAAGATTGCTTGCTCAATCTTCTGATCATCCAATCTGTGTCTACACTTGCTGCTATTTTGTTAAGCCTTAATTATTGTTTTTGCATCACATATCTTGTCTCCTGGCATTGATCCTTTTGTTTGCCTATACCTTGCTCCTTTTTGTATTGTACTTCAATGTCCTACATTTGTTGTAGATATACACACAAATGCAACAATGAACACCAAAAAAGACTAAAAGTTTTCTCCTAAGTATAGAGGATTCCTTCCTTAGTTTTCCAGTTTTATTTTGGGAGCAGCATTAGGGTCCAAACATCAGCTCTGGGGAACTTTCTTTGAACTACTAACAAAGACTTTCTACAGCTCTTTCTACCTTCAGATAGTCTTTGCTTCTTTACTTCTATCACTGACCTATTTTTTAGCAGTAACATTTCATATTCCTTAAATTCGTAGGTGCCTTTTACTGTCATTCTGATTCGATTCAGTAACATCGCTTTCAAGTACATTAACCTACAATCACTTTTACACCTTTAATTAGTTACCTATTCCTGAACTCCAGGTTCATTAACTTTAGTTTTATTCATGTAAAGAAATCAAGGAATATAGAAATTAGGTACTGCAAACATAAAAGCATTCAGAATACGAAAGAAAGCACACCTCTGCAGAAGACTCTTCCTGACAGCTGAGCACTGGCATTGTTTTTATTCTTAAATCTAAAATAACATAGTAGTATTCACATCATGCTAATTTTTGGGTACTTTATAGAAATAGAAAAAAAACTTTCTTTAAGAAGTATTCATTGCAAAGTCCATTTTCCAATTATCTCTAATACTTGTAGTTAAGTCACAATAATCATATTTTTAATAAAGAAAAACTGTGTAGGGTTTTTTTTACTACCCCTTTGAAACCAAATGTTTGTTTTCAAGAAGTTAATCTTTAAAACTAGATTTATTGCTTTATTTTTTCATAGTATTTTATCATCCTGAACCTTTATAAACAGAGTACCTTTTAAACATTGAAACACAACAATTTTTATTGATAATGTAAAAGAAAAGCTAGTGCAATATGTGGTATGTATTTATTTCTATTTGTATTTAAGTTCATGTGATGGGAATGTACTATGCATTTATACCCAGAGTTTTAGCTTTATCAGAGAAGACAGAATTGTTTACCCTTCTGTTAAATGTTAAAAAAAAAGAAGAACCCATGCACACAGTGTTTACCTCATTATGTCACAATGTTTTTGCTTCTTTCTATTAGCATAATATGCTTCAAAACATTTGTGAGTACAGAAGTGCTACAATACACCACCCATTATTACATTATTATAGTATATATAGTCTCTGGATCATAAGTGGGTGATGATAACTTTATAATCTGAAACACTAGCAGAATAAATATTAACACAACAACTAGAGAACAATTAGATACTATTTCAATTTCTCCATTTTCAGTTAGGTGCAACTTCCAACTTATCGCTACCAAAGCTAGTTTTGGAATAGGAGAGGTGGAAAAAATCAAATCTTCATATTTACAGGTTGATTAAATTATTGTAATACAGCGTATGTTCTTAAAATCTAAAACTAGCATCTTTTAAAAAGAATTAGGTAGAAAGTATGAGAAACATGTCTATAATAAATTGAGTTTAAAAACTGATCCAAAAGTACCATGATTCCATTTATATTATTAACAAGGAGATAAATAAACATACCCTTCTTTTAGCATGTGAAATTTGAGAAAAATACAGCCTCTAATACCATCTTCTAGCAAATGACAATACAGGGAGGTGTTTCTTTTTTATTATTTTAAATTGCTTGGTTATTTAGATTTTTAGTACAGTGTAGAAGTACAGCTTACATTCTATAGTAGAATCATTGACTCAACAACCAAATAAAAATAAAATACCACACTCAAAATACCAATCTTATATGATGGCTAGTCATAAACACATTAGGGTGGCCAGAAGGTAAAATTAAAACTCTGAGTTTTAGGGCTTTGGATGCAACAGCCTGGCTTCAGTGCTCTCTCTTGCTCTGCTTTCCAAATCCCCACCAGAATGCTACCTGCCAGGTATCACCAAATACACATCAAGCACAGATCAAAACATCCAATTTCATGCATTTTTGCCTTTGCTGTTTGGAAATACTGTATCCAAAATTCGTTTTCCTTGTCTTTATTTTGGCATCTCTTAATAGTTATTTAAAAATTGTGTATTAACCTCAACTAGCATGGAAGACTTTAAACAAATCTGTCCCTGAATTCTGAATTGGACACCTAAAATCCTCAGCTCCATAGCTCCTGACACGCATCTATTGCAGCATTTATTTCTGTAGTGCCATTATTTACAGGATGAATTTTATTGCAGCAATACTGCTGGAAGAAGGATGTATGTATTTTAATCTATTGCTCACTGCTGGTCTCAGAGAGTATTTTTTTGGATGTTTGAAACAAGAAACTTAAGATTTTCTACCACTTATCAAAAGTATGAGATAGTGTTGATTTTCAAAATAAATTTTTGCATTAAATCACACTTTTGAAAAATCTTGTAAATAAAAATGTTAACTGAAGTAACTCTAAAATGATTTTGGAGGGACATGGATTAAATTATCTGGGTCCTGTAGAATTTCAACAAGTCAAACTGAGGGAAGTAGAGTGTAGAATGATAGTCATAAGAGGCTGGAACTGGGAGAGACGGAGGAAGGAGAGATGTTGATTTTCAGTTAACAAAGAGAAATACGCTCTACCTACTGCTCAGCATCGTGACTGTGGTTAGTAATAATGTTCTGCATACTTAAAAATAGCTGAATGGATTTTAAATACTTGCATAACTGAGAAATAAAAAATGAGCTTATTGATATGTTACTTAGCCTAATTTGATCATTCCACAGTAAATACATGTAATGAGACACTGCATTTTACTCTATAAATGCAATTCATAATCCAATTATGAATTGACAAAATAAAAAGAAACAATTACATAAAAATTTTTGAAAAGGACATTGAGATTTATCTTATTGATTTTTATGGGCCTAAGTGCAAATGACAAAAATCATCTTTGAACATTCATATAAAGTGTTGAATAAAGGAAATGTATGTGAATTATTATAAAAGCAGATATATTATTTACTAATTATACATGCAGTTTAAAATTAGTTATTCCTCCATGTAATTTGGACAAAGTAATAAATGTTTATTATATAATGCAGCTTAATCCTTTTTTCCATTTTTTAAATTTAATTTCTAAATTGACATGATAAGACCAGCTATAAAAACAGAACTGTACAGGAAATTGCTGGTAATTATTAGAGAAATGTAGGCTAATTACCACTCTCCTTACTTGTAGCACAACCTGAAAGCTCTGACAAAGTAAATTAGGAGATTTTCTCATCATCACAGCAACAATTTTCAACTTTGTTTTGCTTTTCTGAAAATATAACCAGCCAAACACAGTTAATTTAACTTGAGCAGAGTGAAAAATTGATTTCTTTAAAGTGATGCAATTAGATATTTTAAAATATCAAGTTAAACAATGATACACACATTTTAATTTGTTTATAGACCTTTAGGAAATTTACTTTGAGTTATAGCAAATGAAGAATTGATTATAAAGAAAATGATTTGGCTGATGGAATGTTTTATTGTTTTTTGTTAGTTGCATTCATCTGAAATCAAAGATGGTTGTTATAAATTAGTGACATTGTTTACTTGTCCCTTCACAAATACTTGTTGACAATTGCCCACCTATTAAAGTGACTCAGTGAAGGTGAATTGATTTTTCAAATTAAAATACACATTTTTTTTCTATTAAAGACAGGTATAAATAGCAAATAAAAAATTTGGGATATCTAGCAGTAGTGTATCTTTGAAATCAATGATCTCTTCCATTAAAAACATAATCAGCAACCATAAACAAATAGCAGGAATTAAATGTGATATTTGAGTTCAATTTTTTTATACTGGGGGCTTGGACTCAGTAGTAGAGTGCTTGCCTCACATGTGCAAAGCCTTGGGTTACCTCTACAGCAACTGCTCCAAAAATTTTTTTAATGAAGATTTTTATGTATGTTAGCACACTAATCTAGAAAGGCGTAACACAAAGTAAAATACTGGCCATTTTCCTGATAAGATTATTTAGATTATCTATGTTGACCAAGATTTCTTCAAGTTTTTAAATTACAAATTTTTAACATTTAATAAATTTTCACAGAGGCTCATTTATATTTTTACCTTTGTATAATTCCCTCTCCCTGAATTTTGTTCGGTTTTTCACATGATTCATTCTCTCTCTTTAATGTCTGATTCAACCATCTCCTCCCTTAGAAGTTGTTAAGACTTGTATCTGAACAGCTCCCTAAAATCTCATGTACTTCTAGGTGGGGCTTTGGGAGGTGATGAATCATGGGTGTGATACTACACTGGCATGCGTGAAAACTGGATCAGTGCACTCATTGCAGTAGCATAACTTTTGTTGTGGATGAATAGATTTACTGAAAAAAAGAAGCCCCAGTGTGGATGTAGGTATCACCAATCAATAGATTTGTACCCTGCTTGGAATATAAAGGAAGACTTTTTGCTGCCACTTTATCACTTCCTGCCTATCATTGCATGAACTAACTAAGTCTCCTCTGCCATGTCCCCCTGCAATGCCACCCTGCCTTGGAACCAGCCAACTATAGACTGAAACTTTTAGGAGCTGTGATCTGTAATAAACGTTTCCTTCTTTAAAGTGTGTGTGTCTAGTATTTTTTTCTCAGCAACAAGAAGGTAACCAAAATAAAAGTTTATCCTGACTGTACTGTTCTAATGTTCTTCCCTTATCTCTCTTCCACCTTGAACCTTGGAGAATTCTTCCAGAATGGTTGCTTACTTCTGAACTCTGCCTCAACCCTAGAAGTATTTACTGCTTCTTATGATATTCTTTTTTTCTTTAGAATTCTGAGTTCTTTTCTCCTAAGTTGGTTGTTCTTTTATATTGTGAATTTTAAGCTTGCCTATGGAAAGTTTACCTCTTGGTTAATACACTCAGCAAAAAATTAGATTATATTGGATTACCAATACTTTTTAAATCTTACATTCAATGAGATTTAGTGGAGTCTATTCCTGTTTATTTCAGAGGTGTTGCTCTTGGGAATGCCCAGGGGAGGTCAATACTTGATCTTGGCATAAATTATTTTGAGTTGCAAGGAAATGATGAGAAGTTGAAGACCTAAGAGAAGAAAGATAAAAATCAGGAATAAGACACACGGATCACATTCAATAATGATAAGCCCCGAGAGTTAAGCCAAATTATTTAGACCAATAGTTCCAAAGAGAGGTAGTTACCATTTGGAAAATACTTGAATAATTAATGATTAATGTGTTCAAATTTTAAATTCACTGGTTTGAATTTGGGATTGAGGACTGAATTAGGCTAAGTATTTTGAAAAACTCTCTAGGTAATTCTGATGTATTATATACTTGCCTCACCTCACAAGTCAATTAATCACTAAGAAACTTTATGTAGAACCTGTTTATGTGCAAGACATAGTACTAGGCACCATAGAGTATCCTAAGCTTTTGCCAAAATTTTTTTATCTTTAGTGTTTGCTGTCTTTTAGAAAAAAAACCCACAATTTTAATTAAATTACACAAAATTCCAACTATGTGCCAGACATTGTACTAAATGTTTTACTTAAATATCTCTGTTGCTTGGAAAAACCCAATGAGGCAAGCAAAATTATCAAAACATCTTACAGAAAATTAAAGTGAAATTTAGTGGTTGTGTTAGCTTCTGTCACTGTGACAAAATACCTGAGAATAGCAATTTAAAGAAGGAAAGATTTATCTTGCTCATGATTTCAAATGGATTGGTTAGTGTTCAGCTGGGTCCATTGCAAGGTCAAGTGTGTATTAGGAGGCTGCTCACCTTGTAACAGCCAAAAAGAAGAAAGAGAAAGAGAAAGAGAAAGAGAAAGAAAGAGAGAGAGAGAGAGACAGAGACAGAGACAGAGACAGAGCAGGACCTAGAGTCACAGAGTTTGAGACACAGACTGAGAGACAGACCAAGAGAGACAGTGAGAGCAAGGAACATGAGCTAGTGGCCTTTCTTATGCTTTTGCTTCATCCTACTTGGTGCCACCCTCCTTCCACTGTGTCTGCCCTGTTAGTTTTCTGTTCCTCACACCATTGGTCTCTGTAAACACCTTCACAGGTACACCCAGAATTGGCAGTACTAACTTCTAGGTACTTCTGAATCCAGTCGATTTTGATGAAGACCAACTATCACAGTGGTCAAATGACTTCTCCTTAGAGTTTTGTAACAAAGTGTCATTAGGTATAAATGAGAAAGAGGAAAATTTATTTATGAAGAAGGAGGGGCCCTTGAAGATGTAACACTGATATATTTGGTCACTCATCTTCTTTCTTGTAATCAAAATTATTTGAAAGTAGGTTTCTTGTTCCTTTCTATCTTTCTCTTTCTTTTAAATTCACTAAATATTTAATTATTATTTTCATGTTCTCAATTTGAGGTTAGGTTTAAATCAAAGAGAAAGTGAAAGATGGTACTATGTGTAGAATGTGTGCACTTGTTCTAATAATATTCAAAGTTACATGTGTTTAAATTTTAAATAGAGGAAGAGCTGTTATACAAACACTGTGCTAGCAGATCCTGAGTTGACAGGGTGGTTGACTAGTTATGTTTCCAGAATTTCATCTAAATCACCAATTTTCTATCATCAAAGTGAATGTTTTGCTTTTATTTTAAATTCTGTTCTTTGTGCATTTTCATTGTATTACATGCTTCTATAATAAGCTCTTCGGTGAGGAAATTGAGTGACGGTAGGTATTACATTATGGTAGGAAGAGACCCACAGGAAATTTCCTAAGACTTGAGTTTTGTCTGACTGCCTTTTTTTTTACTAAGGATTTTTTCTTCTATTTTCATACATCCACTAAGGGGTAGAGGTCACACTAAAATGTTGGTCTATCTGACTCCAGTTCTGTACTCTTCACCACAGAAGATGATGTAATTATGGAAAGTTATTTATAGATTGAGGAAGGCTAGAGAAACACAAAAGAAAAATTTAAAGCAACAAGTCTAAGAAAAAACCAAGAGGCTCAAATAGTTTAGAAAAGACAGTGTGACTTTCAGTTGTGGAAATCAAGAAAAGCCTTGAGGAACAGATGGCCTTTAAGAATGAGTAAGTTTTGATAGGTAGAGATTGGATAGAAGTATAGCCAAAATAAACAAATTTTATTTGGAGATGTCTAGGCCATAATCAGGGAATAATTGACGTTTATCTGAAACTTAAATTAGGTGTCAGGAGGGAAGATGAATTTACAGGGGCTGGAGAATCAGAATAGAGGTTTGGAAGTTAGGAGTGGTAATAAAACTTCTGCATCTACTCTTTAAGGAGATCAATCATGTAATGGTGTCACTATATTGAAGCACTGAGAAAACGGCCTTGGGTGAAGAGAAGTTTGCCAAGTGGTTTTTGACATGTGTATGTACAATGCTGGAGGGAAAGGTCTGGCCAATAGATAAATTGAAAGCGAAAGCTAGGAAGTTTAATGCAGAGTCAGGGAATCTTGCAAGATTTGGAGCTGTATAATTAAAAGTACACTCAATTTTATTTAAAAATATGTCAAAAATATTTTTTTGAAGGCTGGATATGGTGACACATGCCTGTAATTCCAGCACTGAGGAGGTTGAAGCAAGAGGATCACTATAAATTTGAGGGCAGCCTGGGCTACATAGTGAGTTGAAGATCAATTTGAACTACATAGAGAGACCATGTTAAAAAGAAATAGTTGAGAGACAGAAGCAGAGTTGATGAGATATGCTAGTAAAACCTGAATTTGAAATATCCTTTGTAGAGATTCTTATAGGGTGCTGGAAATATATGTCTGGTGCTTAGAAGAAATAGGAAAGCTGGACAAAGTTGTGTATGTAAGAGTCTTCAGTACACAGGAACTGACTAAAATCACCAGAGACTATGACATTGGCAAAGGAAAATTATAAAAAGAAAAGATGCATAATAGTTTAACTTTAGAAATATGGGCATTCAGGGATTGAGAAGTGGAAGCAGAGCTGAAGAGTACACTGAGATCAGAAGTCTCAGAACAGAAGAGGAGGACTGCGTGCTGTTAAAGACGCTGAGGGAAAGAAGGATTGACGTTGAGATCTGGAACCAGCTGTTGTCTTTGGTGACATTCAGAAACACGGTGTTAGTAGTTGTGGAAGTGAAAGCCAGACTGCAAGGGATTAAGATCTCATTGAATGATGAAGAATCCAAAGCCGGGAGAAGAGGCTGATCCACGGAGATTTCTGAGCAGCAGCCTACTCAAAACAAGTCTGGAGTGCATATGATGGGCTTGTGTACTGTAGCTGAGATTGGGAAAAATAAAATATGCAATTCAAGTGGAAGCAAAACAGTGTAAAGATCGTTTTATTTTGCTTGGGTGTAACTTTAGTAAAAGGGACGTGTGTGTGTTTCCCTGTGTTGGGTAGCATGAGAATATGTGAATCTTTTGATTTTTAAACAAATGAACTGCAAAATTTTTCACAAGAACAACAGACAACCTATGTATGACTGTACATAATTATGAACCCATGGTTGGGTCAGGCATCTGTTTCAAGTTTGGCACTTAACAAGCACCTCTCACATGAGAAGTGACAGGAGGATGGTGGCAAGGGCAGGTGTGGGAAGGCATGGAACATAGCTTCTGGGCCTAAAACCATGTTGAATTCAGAAGTTGACTTGAAAACCGAAATTTGTGCTTCACAGCTAGGTACAAGTCGGATGAGCTGACTACAAGGCCATGCTGTGCTCGGGTGAGGACAGTGAACAAGGCCTGTAGGTCGTGCCCAGCAGTAGTGATGGAAATGTATATACCAAATGGACTTTGAAGGACCAAAGGTTTTTAAATTCAATTGCTCTCACCTCCACACTGACACGGTAGTGGGATGCATTTGGTTTTCAAATTGGGTACTTTCAGCATGTTAGCACCTGACTGCTGTTCTTCACTGACTTGACTTAGTCCCTGGTAGCTTTATTGGTCTGAAACAGCTCCTTATTCCCAGGTTACAGACCTGCCTATCATTCCAATAATCTTCTTTCACTTGAATGAAGAAAGCGTGTCTTAAATGTAAAGCTTCTGGTTCTTACACTGAACTCTGAAGTCCAAATTACTATCAGTGTGTAACCTGCTATCTCAACGTGGAAGGTTTCACCAAAAGGGGCTTTATTTTGGGCTCTGCTATTTGCAGAACAGTTAAGCAGCAAACACGCTCTCTTCATAGCAGTACCTTAGGGTGTTGCCATTGTAAATGGTTCTAATGTGATATGACAAGACTAGAGAAACTGGATGCACATTTACATTCTCAAATATGCTTGTTGTTATACATGATGCATTTAGGGTATGCAGCTCCTTTTATAGTTTTTAGTTTTACTATTTTAAGTTTGGAAATGATGTCAAATTTTTGCATTTCTTTAATCAATGTGTTTTCTTTGGTGATATATATTGTATTCTATATTGAGGTGTATACCAATATACACTGATAAGAATTACACTTACACACACAAACATAAGAGGAGGTCAAAACCACAGTCATTGCATTCTCTATAGCCTCTGCAAAGATATAGAAGCAGTGGAATCTTGCTGTTGTGATGTACAGAGATGGAGAAGAGTATTATATTTAAGAATAAAAAAAGGAATTCTTAATAAGAAATATAGGCAAGAATGAACTTGCCTAATTTGTGACATCAAGCAAAGATGCCCTTAAGATAACAGTGATGTAGATATGCTCAGGGTCAGAGAAATTACAATAATAAATATTTTGATATAAAAATGTTTGAGGCAAGAATTTATGAGAGATGGACTGTAGGTTGAGAATAGAAATGTTCTGTGGAGAAAGGTGTAAAGAAGCATGCTTGTGTCCAGAACTTTTCTCTAAATAAATGTTTGTGTTCATTTTTGCAATTGTATTTTAATATAGTTGACCTACATGGAGTAATTCTGTCTTTCTGTTGTGCTTTTTAGACTTAGAACAAAAGTGAGAGAACACATGCATATTTAATCTCACACTAAAGTGAATGAGATATATATAGAGAGAGAGAGATGGAAAAAGAGATATCTAAAGAGGAGACTGAGGCACCTTACAATCTGGTGACTGGTTCTCAAAAACTTCACAACAGAGGGCATTCTTCAGGGAACTCAGGACAAGTAACGACACTCTGCGGAACTGTTTTTTTTTTTTTTTTCAAAGCCTCTTGTGCAAACTCACTGCAAACTGTGTATGTTTGAAAATGCAGCCTCAGTGAATGCAGAGCCATGAATCATTATTTTACTCAATATAGTTTTCCCTTTATCATTGAAGCTTTATGTAATTTAGAGGAGACATGAAAAATTCCTTTCTAACGATTCTGAACATGTTGAATATGATGTTTCTTGGGGTGCTCAGTGTGGCTCAGGGGTTGTGACTGGCATTAAACTTTGTACTTAAAGAGAAAATCCCTGATAGTAATAGGAGATTTGCAGTTACAGACAATTTCCTGAACTTCTCTTCAGGTCAATAGCATGAAACTGATTGTTTATAGCAGATAACAGAGTAAGGTATTGTATTATTAGAAATATTTGGGTTTTCTGAAGGTTTTCCCCTGCCCTAGTGGTAAATTCTGTAGTTTATTGAGAAGTATATGTAAACTAGAGGGCTTCTGTTATCCTAAAGGCTTACTTGATACCAGAGGAGGCGTGGGTTTGTGCACATATATTTAACTATTAAAAAAAATAATACCAGTCTCTTTTTGTCTCTGTTTCCCATTTCTCTAAGGGGATTTTCTTCATCGAAGCAAAAAAAGCTTGGTCTGCACAGCTACAGGAAGTTGGTTGAGCAATATGCCACAGAGAATGTCAGTGTGTGTTGCATCATTGTGTTTTTAGGAAACTGGTCAGCCATAGACGAGCAAGCTGTCACACACCAACAACAA
>PVJX010013779.1:0-24844 GCA_004027295.1 Dolichotis patagonum
GGGTCTGAGAGTTTCGGGTCCCAAAGAGACAGCCTGAGATGCTGCTTTCTGGGATACTTCCTGGTTGTGAAGGGCGGGGCTACCGGCCCAAACAGACCTGGCCCAGATGCAGATCTCCAGGCAGTTCCTTGTGGATGAAGGGCGTGCTTACCAGTCCCAAAGAGTCCCGCCGGTATGCAGGTTTGTGCAGACTTTCGATCCAAACAGCCCAGGCCACTCTAGGGGTCTGAGAGTTTCGGGTCCCCGAAAATTGTTTTCTTTCAGGGCTTGAAATATCTCATTCCAATCACATCTTGACTTGAGGGTTTGTGCTGAAAAGTCTGCTGTGATTCTAATGGGCTTTCCTTGGTAGGTGAGTTGTGCCTTTTCTGTAACAGTTTTTAGTATTCTGTTTTTATGCTGTATGTCTGAGATCTTAATTATTGTATGTCTGGGTGTAGATTTATGTTGGTTGTGACTGTTTGGCATTTTGTATGCCTCACTTATCTGCATATCAGATTTTTTCCCCATGTTTGGAAAGTTTTCTCCTATTATTTCTGTGAATATTTTATATACGTCATTTGTATTGACTCCAGCATCTTCACTATTGCCTATTAATCTTATATTGTTGCTCTTGACATCATCTTCTGTTTTTATGTTGTATGTCTGAGATCTTAACTATTATGTGTCTGGGTGTAGATTTATGTTGGTTGTGACTGTTTGGCATTCTATATGCCTCACTTATCTGCATATCAGATTTTTTCCCCATGTTTGGAAAGCTTTCTCCTATTATTTCTGTGAATATTTTACATATGTCAGTTGTATTGACTCCAGCATCTTCACTAATGCCTATTAATCTTATATTGTTCCTCTTGGCATCATCTTGAAGCTTCTGGATTGTCATTTCATGCTGCTTTGTTATTTTTAAAAGTTCTATCCTTTCATGATCACTAATTGCAATCCTGTCCTCAAGGTCTGAGATCCTATCCTCAGCTTCATTTAAACGGTTTTGCATGCTTTGGATCAAATTTTTTGTTTCTTAGATGTCTCTTTCAGTTTGCTTCATGAATTCTGCTAGTTTTCTACATTGTTCATTCAAGGTTTTAATCAGT
This sequence comes from Dolichotis patagonum, assembly GCA_004027295.1. NCBI lineage: Eukaryota > Metazoa > Chordata > Mammalia > Rodentia > Caviidae > Dolichotis > Dolichotis patagonum. The sequence continues at coordinate 1,092 of PVJX010013779.1, forward strand.
TTCCCATGTTCCTGTCCTTTTTTCTCTATTTCTTCTTTAGCTATGCTCAGCAGCTCCTTTACTAAGGTTGTTACTTCTATCTTTACCTGGTAGAGTACTTCTAATTTGATTTCCTCTATGGTCTCATGGAGTTGTTTTTTAATTTCATTTGCTATATTTTCAGAGATTCCTGGTGTGTTACCTTTGGGGTCCTCTATTTCAGTGTCTCCTGTATTTGCACCTGTTGTACTGGATGTTTGAGGTTGCATTCTGCCTTTTCGTTTTGTCATTTTCCTCTTTCTGTTTAGTGTTTGGTTCTTCAGACCTGTTAGTGTCAACTGTTGGTAGTGTGTATCTTGGTGTCCTACTGTAAGGTTGATGTTTGCAGTTGCTGGGTCCCACAATGAATAGGTGGGCCAGTCACCTGACTCCCTGCTACAGGGCCTGTTGGGTGAGTCCTGTATTCTTCCTGGGCTGACAAGCTTAGTAGTATTGATGCAGGTCAGGTTTTAGTTCCTGCTAGTACTTTATCTTCGGGTTATTCCAGGTCATCAAATCTTCCTGTCTATAGTGTTTGTGTTGGCCGAGGCCCTACTGTGTCCCTATTGTGTGCCTGTGTGCCCTTTTGATTTTCTTCAAGTTGGGGGAATCCTTCTCGGCATAATCCTCACTCTTCCTGGTGTTTTCTGTGTGTAGGAAGGGACCACCCTCACTCTTGTCAGACTTACCAAGGTCTTACAGTTAGTTGGAGGGAGCTTTACTATTGGCCCTATTTAGCCACTGTACACCTCTGTTTTAGGGGCATACTCATCACACTGACTGGAGCCGGCTGAGATCTTCTATTTCGGTGAGGCAGTCACTTAATCTCCCTTCAAGCTCCCACAGATAATCCGCTGTAGTCCAAGGTTCCTCTGGGAGCAGAGTTCCAAGTTTGCCCTGTGAGCTGGGATTCTGCAGGGGCATGCGTGGTCAGGGCCCAGGGGTGGAATCCGGGCCCTGCTCACTGCCTGGAGTTTGCTGAGTGTAGTCTGGTTAGGCCCGCTGGTCCCTGTTGTGCACTGGGGATGATTTATTTTTTAAAAATAAAATTATTATAAAGCCTTTCTTAATAATTTTTAAAATCTGTATCATGATGGATCATTTTTAAATTTAGAAAGCCTTATTTGATAGAACATCCTGAACCACATAGAACATACTGGGTTTCTGATGCTGTATCTCAGTGTCCAAGCACCCAGGCCTCTTGTCACTGATGCCAGAAGGACTGGTCCTGGCAGGGTCTTGGTACCATCGAGGAACTACCTGTTCCTGTAGCCCAGAAGATAGCCACTGAGCCCTGAGATAAGTCTTGCAGTTGGACTTGGGGTCCTGGGTTTGTGCTGTACTAGGTTGTGACCTTGGATATAGTTATAGCTTCTTTGAGCTTCATTTTCCTCTTCTGTAAAACAGGAGGGTTGCTCGGTTTTGTGTAGCTGAGCTGACAGGCAGAGGCTTGGAGTATAGGCCTGGCACATGGCGTTGGGTAAAATTTAGTTCTCTTCTTGGGACATTTTTGCACCCATTTTTTCAGTGTATTGATTGAAAAATACTATCGTGTTAAGATATTCATACCTGAGCTGTTTGAAAATAGACCAGTTAATACATGGGCATGTGTTGTTGGTAAGTTTGCGGGATCACTTCCTTCTTGCTGGGGTGTCTATAGCAGGATCTTCCTAAGCCTGGGGGACCCTGGCAGTGAGAGGGAATTTGTCTAGGGATTTGGAAAGTGAGGGCTGCTTGTAGCCTGTGCTTCTTCCCATGGCTCATGGTACGGTATCTGGCTTGTTTGCTTCATCTACGTTGCATGATCCGTTGTGGTCCACTCTGTTTCTGGACTCCATCATGAGCTCCTTATTTGCTTGGTCTGGTTGTCCCCAAAGCTCCTGGTTTCAGAAGTACTTAGAGTGGGCAAAATGTACAACAGCCTTTATTTGTTTAGGTTTCATCTTCTGTTGGAACACCTTTGGTTCTCTTACTCTGCCTGATGATACTTAGTTATCTTTCAAGATTTATAGCTGAAGGATTCCATCAAACTGGAAATCATCTACTTTCTGTTTAAATTAGGAACTATTTTAACACAAAACTAGCTGGGTGTAGTGGCACACTCCTGCAATCCCAGATAGTTTGTTGACTGAGGCAAGAGGTTTGTAAGTTTCAGGTCGACCTGGGTAAATTAGCAAGGCCTGGCTCAAAATAGAATTTTAAAAAGGACTGGGGACAAAACTCAGTGCTAAGTGCTTGTTTAGCATGTGTGAGGCCCTGGGCTGAATCTCCAGCACTGGAAAAAAAAAACCCAGAATAACAATAACACAAAACAGAAGAAACCTAATACATTTAGGAACCCAGTAGGGTTCATGAAGAAACTGGAAACAGCTTTTTGACAATTTTGTCTTTACTTTGTGATTATTTTGTGATTACTAGGTGGCTATAGCAGCTCCAAATAACACTTCTATATCCAAGGCAGGAGGAAGGGAGGAAGGACAGATGTAGAGATGTCTATCTTTTGTTTAAGAAAGCAAAAATGTTCTTTACAGAGTCATAGTGGGCTTCCACCCAGTGTCACTAACTAGAAATGCGTCTTATGGCCACCTGCAGTTATAAGAAGAGCTGAGAAAATACATATATAGCTGTTGTAGAATCTATAATGTAGGTGGACAAGAGAGGAGTCAGGAATTGGTGCTGGCTTAGCCAGCCAATAGTATCTGCTGCATATTTTTTGCTAGCACTTATGGAACTTAATTATGTTTGCCTTGATGTTTTAGGTTCTTCTTGTTGAGAGCTCTTGGAACACCTCTTGACTTTGTTGGCTCCAAGATGATTATGTGTGTTGAATGTATAAGCAGATCTACCCATTAGAATTCTTTGCATGACATTTGGTAGAAAATCCAACCCAAAATAACATCAGCAAAAAGAGATTTATGGCGTACACACCTGAAAATCCAGAGAGGAATCAGGGAGGGCCAGAGCCAGGGTTTAAACAACTCTGGCTGTGATTTCTTTCCCTCTCTTTTCTATGTTCTCTGCAGTTTGGGCTGTAATAGTTTCAGGCCCAATGTGGCATCAGAATGGTAAAAAGGAGCTCTAAACCTTGCACCCTCTTCTTATGGTGTCTGGAAAAAAGTGAATGTACTTTTTGGGAAAACCTGTGAGGGAAAGATGATGCATCCTTTTTAGGAGCATCTCCAAGTGTCTTCTGTCTTCTCATTGCTTCTCACAGAGTTGGGGACGGATGTCCAAGTCATACCCCAAATGACATAGCCAAAGGGAGTGCACGAGTAGTTCCCTAAAACAAAGCCCAGAAATTGTTGGGCATAGTGGAAGAGAAATTGAGGTTAGAGTGGCAGTCATCCGAGATCAGTCCAGTGGATGATGTCCACCTATATCACTCACCACATTGCCCACGATGAAAAGCCCCAACTCTGGCCTCTGTACTGTGTATAGGAGTGGACACTGCACAGAGCAGGAGCTTTCCATCTAGGTGGCACCTTGCCCTGGAAGAGCACTGCCTGACTTTATGAGCTGCATGTCATCTCCTTTGGTCATGTGGACTTTCTGGCTCAGAGGGCAAGCCGTACGATCTGTTTCTACTAACATGTAGGTCCGAGGCTGTGGTTTTATTCTGAATTAAATTTTTTTTTAATGTGCCAGTCACCATTACAAGTGCTTTATAAATATTTTAAAAAATATTTATTTTATTTCATTGTAGTATATATTATGATATAGATGTATTGTTGTCTATAGTACATTTTATTATGGTATATATTATGATATATTTATTTTGTTATAGTATTTGGTCATGAATCCTCCTCCAAATATTCTTCTTTGCTTCAGACATATTTATCCTATCATTCTTGCTGCTTTTTTTTTTTAAACTTTCAAAAATTTTTACTTGTTTGTTTTGGTTATACAGAGTAACAGGTTAATTTTTTTTAAGAGCAGAATATATTTATTGAGAGAAAGAAAGCTTCTATCCAAGAGACAGAAGGGTCCTGAGTGGGTTACTGAGGATCTTGCCTTTTCCAGGGATTTTTATAGAGCTAAACCATGAGGTCCAAGGTGGGGAAAAGTGGGAACTTGCAAGGGAGGTAGGCATGAGGTGGGACAGAACTGTAGTCAACCAATAAGATTATGAGTGTAATCACTCAGATAAAATTGATTAAAACGGGAGCAAATAGGGGAAGCAAGTTGCATAGCAAGCGGGCGTGAATATAGGAGAGGGTGTTTACCTGTAGGGAGTGGGGTTAGTGACTCTGGCTTCCTCAAGGTGATCCATAACTACTGAGAAAATCAGTCCTTGGTGTTTATCCTTAGGGTGTGGCTGCATTTGTTTTGTCTGCTTGTCACTTTTGTCAGTGCCCCTGTGTGGGCTGTCGCTATGCCTGGCCCTTTCTTCTGTGCTGGGCTCTGCCTGCCTTTACCAGGCCTGTGTACTCCTGTCTGGCTCTGCTTTCCCCAGGATTGTAGGACTGAATTGGTAGGAGCAGGAAGGACAGGAGGACAATTTTTGACTTATTATGCTTGATAAATAAGCTTGCTTTTAGGATCTTAGTCTAGCATGAACTGGACTTGCCCCAAAATTGCATTAAAAATGTTAAAGTGACCCACCGAGGGGCAAATAAGGGCAGGATAGAGAAATACAGCAATGAGCTTTTTTAGTAGCCAAAAGTTGTAAGAGCCTATGTGATGGCTAGAGGAGGGAAAAGCATTCTGATACTGTTAACAAGAAGGACATATGACTGGCTACAAGGTCCTTTTTCCCTCATAATAAACAGATGTAGACCATTGCCACTTTTGGAAACTTACCTCTTCATGGTAAGAGGTTTGCAGGGAATTCCTTGTAGCCTCTTGTGAGGAGGAGTCAAGGTATGTTGAGTGACATCCTCTGCAGTGTACACCCTAACCTTGCAAAGTCTCAGCAGTTCCTATCAGTACCAGCACTCATCCAGTGCAAACCCAGGACTTGGAGCTAGTGCAGCTACCCTGGAGGTTGAAGCAGTATGGACCTCTGTCATCTGGCTTATGCAGCCACACTGTGAGAATATGTGGAATGGCAGGGGACTGCTCATGCGTTGGCTGTTCTCCAGTGTGACTTCTCACAAGTGACCTCTTGGCAGGACATGTGCATCAGAGAACTGAGGGCTATGTTCTCAGATGTCAAGAAGAGATGGCAGGTATCCAGTGAGAGTAGCAGACCCATGTCATTCTTGCCCCATCAGTGCCACACGCTGCAGGCCTTCAATGAGTTCTTGCATCCTAACAGCTCTATACACTGGGTCTGGTCAAGGACTGATCAAGGATAGGGACTGGTCAAGGATGGATGCCATGGGGGAACTCTCTGCCTCTTCCCAAATCCATGCTCCTCCTCTCACCTGGAGGGAGGCTGGTACAGGAGCTGTGGTCTAGGCCAAGGTTTCCTTAGAAATGAGTCAATGACTATTTGAATATATTAACCAAATGTCTGAGTCCAATATGTAGTCTCTATTAGTTTAATCTTTTTAAAAAACCCTCACAACAAAAGAAAACAAAAATAACCTCAAGGGAGACTTTCCAAGTCACCTAATAGACATAGGAAGAGCTCAGTGACATGCACATTTGAGGACTGGAGCTCCATGCGTCACAGAATGAGTTGGTGAGGGAATGTCACCATGAGTGAGTCAGTGTTCAGACCTGCTGTATAGAGTTGTTAGGATGCAAGGTAATGTCTCAAACCTATGATTTCTTTGTTTTAAAAGAGACAATTGGATCCATTTTCTTTTCATTTGAGGCCTCACTTAGGCCTCTTTGGTTATTAGCATGAAACCATTTTAGCAACTTACAGGAAAAGGCTTACCTGTTCTGTGAAGCCTGGGAGCATGGACTAGATTCACCCCAAAGTGGTTCCAAGTTATTATGATGCTGGTTAATGGGAAAAGCAGCCAGAATACATCCCCATTTAATTTTACTCTAAAATTCAATTAATCAAATGTGTATCGAGAGCCCAAGGTGGGACTGGCCGTGGCTAACTTTTTGGGGCTCAATAATGGTCAAGAATGATCTCATCCACCAGGTGGCTGCCAGGCCCATCCTGGGTTATGGTCTGAAGTTATAGTCTAGGGTAGCCATTTAAAACTAGACTTAGCCTTACTTTGTTCCTTACAGAGTCTTCCATGAAGAGGATCAAGTGTGTATACAGCAACCCATGGTAGAATTTCAGACTCCAAGTAATCATGTTGTGGATTTTTAAAGAAGAAATTGGAATAGAGTTTAGGTGCCATTTCCAGTTAACTAAGGAGTCTTTAATTTAGGAGTGGTAATGAGGAGTGGTAGGAAGTCACTGATTGTTTTTTGATAAACTAATTTCTTCATTCTGGAAAAGAGCTCTAGTTTTGAGTGCATTTCAATTGATAAACATCAAACTCTTCAGCCTAAGTGAGCTTTGAGTAGCTTGGGAGCATTTAAAACTTAAACTTTTAGATTAGATTTACTGTAGTATAGGCATTTATTAAAAAAGAGGCATAGAGGCTCAATTTTCTAGACACTTTTTCAGATATTTTAGGATGCAACCTTCATGGCTTTATCTCCTTCCTCCCATGGTCCAGAATTTTCTCTCATAGTTGGTATAATTGCCTTAAGCTCGCTTAAGAATGTCTTCCACTCGAGTTTTAGTCTGTTTTGTTTTGTTTAATTTCAACATACATGAAGGCATGGACAGCTAATTTGAATGAGAACAATAGACATTATGGTAGCCATTGTTGATTTTCCTGTTGTCTGGTTTTGAAGGCCTATAATGCCTCTATCACTCTGTGCAGATCAGCTTAATATTGTTTTGTATGAATTCATTGTGTGTGAAGATATGGACACCTATTTGGAAGAGAACAAATGACATTACAGTAGCCATGGTAGATACCCTATTATCTTGCTTTGAAATCTGTGTCACATTGTTTTCTTCTGATCTGCTTTGTTCTGTTTTGTTATATTTAGTTTTACCTTCTTTAAAATAAATTAAATAAAAAAAAACATGTCTTCCACTCGAGCTGCTAAAGAGAGTAAAAGATGTTCAGTGGCATTCAGCAGTGGGACGGGCTGGTGTTGCCTTACAGCCTGGCTGGTGTGGTTTTTCTTTCCCATGATTTCGACCACACCAGGGCCCAGAACAGTGTGACCTCCACAGAATTCCAATATGGAGCAGATGAGGCCACTTTTAATCACTGCCTGTCTGTTAAGAGATATCCGAAACTTTCCTAGATATGTTTCCTTGTAAATACAGCTGATGAGTTAAAAACCACGGAGGAAAAGGTGAATTGTTTTTTTCTGTCATTTCTCTTAGTTTGTTTTCTATTATTTTCCTAATCAGCATTCCACTGTTGCCTAGCATGATCCCAATTAGCCATAATATACCAAGTAAAGTTGGATTTTTAAAACATGAAGAGTTTCCAAGTGGAATCTTTAAAAATAATCCCGCCTTAGATGCTTTATCCCTGGAATTGTGCTTTACTCGTGGCAGTTTCATAGGCCAAATACCATATTATTAATTCTGCAACAATTTATGCTAAATGAATTATGTTTCCTTTGGGTCAGGTGCTTTGAACAATTGTTTCTCTAGGGGGCACATATTATAAAGTGACATTTGATGCAAAAATGTCGAGCTGTGAGTGAGTGCCACAACTGTTTATTGGGCCACTTTTCTAGCTGACCATGCCCTCAGAATTCTTTCCCCTATTTAATAAACCTTTCAAGAGACCTGGCTTTTCTCTTCGAACAGAGAGAACTCCTGAGGAATTCCTTAGAACTCCAGGTGACATCTTGCTTTGGGTGGCACTTCCAAGTTCCAAGAGAACTGAACACTTTTACGTACAAGTACATACTCAGGATCAGATACTGCTAGGTCTGGGGTCCAGTGGCATGTTTGCAGCAGACACCAGAATTTAGTGTTTTCACTGCATCTAGTGTTATAATCTTTGCACCAGGGACTACTCTCTGTGTTCACAAGTAAGTACAGTATTAAGGAAGGCAAAGCTTTGCTGAACTATTGTTTGTCTAGTGCTGTGATGGGCACTTGACATGCATTACCTTAGTCCTCACAGTGGCCTGTTGAGGTTTGAAGAGAATCAGAGAAAGTGTGTCAGGTATAATTCTTTTGAGAAAGACATCAATTTTTAAGCATTTCTGGTTGTGTGGATTATTGTGGGTGGTGCATAAGATTATACATATGACCAAAACTGTACCAGGGCTGAGACATGGGCCTGTTTGTTGAATGTTGTAGGATACTTTGCATAGTTTAGGATGTACTGTGCTAAGTGTCTGAGATCCCTTCCAGCTGGGAGAGGTGGTAATTTTGCTTGAATTCTTTGCCTTTATTATTCGTATAGGAGAGGCAGCACTGAGAAAAGTTAATCCTGAAATCTTAGTGATTCAACACCAGAAAGGCTCACTCATGCAAGTTTGATGTAAATTGGGCAGTTTTCCAGGGCAGCTGGCCTTCTGGGGGTTGCTCAGTGATCCATCTTCTATCCATCTTATACCCCACTTTTTCAACATCTGACCTCCATAAACTGCCATGTGGTGGGAAGAAAGAGCTGAGGGCTGGTACATAGATTTAAAGTGTTTTGTCTCAGATAGCCCTGTTGCTTCTGCTCCCAACTTGCTGGAGCTGCGTATTTTCTTGTCATACTTTAAAGCAAAGAGGCTGGGAGGTGGAAGTAAGGGAGCATGCATGATGGTTAGTAGGTAACCCCCTCACAGATCCTCCAGTCTCCCCCCACCCCAAATTTATCCTTTCTTCCAGTCTCAGACCTCAGAGTGTTCCAGACCTTAGCTACCATCTTGCCAAACTCTTCAAAGGGAGTTCTTACAATGCTGTGGGTTAAAGGCATGTCTTCATTTGTTTCCACCCATGGACTCTTAGGCAGTGTGAATATACTTATTTTTTTCATGTTATTTTCCTCACTGACAGTGTGGAGATGACAGTAGTAATACTGAGACCAAGAATGTAATTGTGGTGCTTAATCAGGTAGCACAATTCTTGTTTTAGTTACTTTCTCGTCACTGAGGCACAGTACCTGATACCTGCAGATTAAAGGAGGAGAGGTTTATTTGGGCCCACAGATTGCAGAGGTTTCGATCCATAGTCTGTTGGCTCCAAGGCAGTGCACTATGGCAGAGGAGAAATTGCTCATAGAATGGCAGCAGGAAGCAGAGAGTGATTAAGAGGGGAGGGAGACAGATAGACACTTCCAGGCCACACCTGCAGTGACCCACCTACTCCTACCAGGCTTTATCTCCCAAAATCACATTCAGTATAAGCTTATCTGTAGACTAATCCACTGATGAGTATCATGCACCCATGATTCATTTACCTCCCGAGTCCCACCTATGAGCACACGAGGGTTTGAGGGAACATCTAGATGTAACTGTAACAGTGCTCAAGTATGCTCTGGCTCCATGGATTAGCGAGTCTTCAATGGATGTCAGCTGCTTGGATTTGAACACCAGGATGGGCTGTGCTGATGGAGAAGCAGCCACTCATGTGGATAAAGGAGGGATTCTGTTTGTCTTTCCAAGTGCTACCTTCTGCTTGCATGGACTTCCACTTGCTATGGGCAAGCCCATTGGAACAGGGAGAAGTAGAGAGAGAAAGAGCAACCCTCTGCTGAGCAGTGGGCACTGTACCAGGAGCATTTAACTAGGTTTTCACCCTAGCTCCATGTGGGAGGCATTGTGTCTGTCAGCATCTTACGGATAGTAGCTTAGCTTTGGAGGAGGCTATTGCCCAAAGGCTTGCAGCTAGTGGGCAGGGAAGACAGTTCTAGCCTGATCCTTTCATGCCAGGCTACCTTTGGGCCCATATGTCTGAGCTACAGGGGTTCTACCACCTTGCTCTGCTGAGTTTGAATGCTTTCTCTTTCCTCAGTTTGTCACTTGTTTTCCATTGTTCACTGTTTTTCTCACACATGGTATTGGGGAGTGTTTATTCGGAGAACTAGCTAACAAGACTGGGAATACATCTGTGTTCTGTCTGAAACAACAGGCACGTGAAGCTGCTGAGCCTTCCTGCCAGCCTCCGGCCTCAGAAAATGAAAAGCTTGCTAGGTCAGAATGTATCAGCGAAGAGTCCCTTCATCTACTCGCCCATCATCGCACACAACCGAGGAGAGGAGAAGAACAAGAAAATCGGTAGGACTGCTTCCCTGGGGTTCCTCTCTGTGCTCTGCTGCCTGGTTTTCAGGGCCTTTTCTGTATTCTCAGGACACAATTTTAGGTGTACTCAATCCATGTGTATACATGCATCACTCTCATAGAAGGGTATTTGATTTGCTGCCTTTGTCTGGCAGTTGCCCATAAATCTGATTTGTTTAAAATGTATTTCATAAAAGGTGACTTTGTGGAAGTTATAAAAACCAGAAAGACCTGGCATATCACAGCTGCCCAGCCTCCTGTGGAAATGCCACCTTTCATTGCCTGGATGCAGCGCACTGGGGTTCTGCTTACTGGCCCTCCAATGAGGGCAAGTGCTTTCTGGTTTTCTGGCTTTGCCTTCCCTTGATGGATCTGGGCCACTCATAGAGAGTTGATGAAACTCTTCTCAGAGGGCCCTTCTGGAGTCTTCAACTGTTTATTTGGGTCTCATTGGGGTTGGTCATACACATTTTCCTCTAAAAAACTTTCATGCAAAGTTTCACTCATTTCATTTAGACAAAAACCTCTGGAGGTGATTTAGGACACCAGAGAAGTGAGACTTCTCAAACCTGGTAATGTAGAAAGCCTGGGGCCCTTTATTAAATTGTTTTTAAAAAATATTTTGGGACAATGACAGCAAAGCATTGAGCAAATATGGGGCCTTTAAGCACAGGGCTAGTGCCATCAGCTACCTGGTTCACATGTCCCTGAAGTTGGCCCTAATTTGTTATTTTTCTCTCTTCAATCTCAAGCAATTGTTGAGGTTTCTTTTTATATAAACAGTACTGTATATCTGTGGAAGAAGCTGAATCAAACATTAACCAGTGATTCCTATATCTGTTCAATGCTGACATTGTATGTGTCTTTATCTTCCCTATTTACAGGTGAGAAAATTGAGGTTGAATGGGTACAAATTATTAGCCTTACATCAGACATCTGGCAAGTGATAGAACTCAGTCTCTACCCAAGGTTTGATGACTCAATGCCTAGGGATGTTTTTTCCTTTACAATGGTTTTCACTGTAGTAAAGTACCTGATCATTTGGGCTGAGGATAAATTTAGGGGTTTATGTAAGGTTGTCTTCTGAGACATAATAAAAGGTTTAGCCAAAATGCATATTAGTAGTAAAATATAATTTATATTCTGTGGCATTATTACTTTTTTGGCAATAGTCTGATCAGTAAGTACCTGCCCGCAGGCTTAAAGATGTATTTAACTTAAATTTCTAGACTATGTAGCTGAATCTTTGTGTTTACCTGGAGGAGTTATGATCACAGCAGGGGACTCAGAGTTAGAATTCTTGAGACCATTTACCACTGTACCGTGGAGTACAGTGTCTGTATGTGAATAGCACAACTGTAATCTGAGCTCTACTCCAAGGAGGTGACAAAGAGTCATTTGTCATTTTGTGGCACTGCCAGGCTTTATGCTGAGTTGGCAGCTATCCCAGTGGCCTGGACAAGCTGAACCTCTCAGCTAGAGATGGCTGCAGCTTCCCACCCATGTGACCACAAACCACTGACGTGCTTCCCACTGAATGGGAATTCTGGGGCTACCTCAGAGGATCATTCTAAGCTAGAGTGAGAGAGTGTTCCTAAAGCTCCTGGCTGCTGTTCAGAGAGGCCTTGGGAGCAGTGATACGGTCGAGTGGCACTAGGTATTGGGTCACAGTGAAAAGTCAGAGGGCCTGATGCAGACCAAGTTTGGTAGTCATTAACAGCCAACTTATAGGCAACATTAATGACATCTGCATAATTCCTTTGCTTTTATTACAGACCATCACATAATTATGGTATTTGCCTTCAAGGAAGGGGATTGTAGCAGGCATGCACACTGGGCCCTGCAGGATGGAAGTCAGTTCAGAGTTCTGCCTCTGCATGGCAGCTGACTTGGGAGTAGGGGGAAGAGAAGTCACTTCTTGTCGTATAGTCTGGGGAAGCAAGGAGTTCATGTCCTGTGCCCCTTTCAAGTGAGCTCAGAGGCCCTGCCTGTGTTTCTGGCCTTCAGGTCAGTGAAGTGCTACAGTCTTATGGCTGCATACTAAAGGCAGTGCCACCTGGGTGGATTGAAGTGTTGTGAAGCTGCATCAGGCATGCTGACAACAGTGCTGTCTGCTGAAGACAGCAAGGAACATCCTTCATATGTCTCAGTGGCCATCACCACGCCAGCTCTGCACCATTTATCACAAGGCAATTGTAGTGCCCACCACTTTGGTGGGCAAATACATTGCCATAGGAGTCAGCTGAAACCCTGAAAACTGCTCAGAAACTCACTGTCATGAGTTGTTGCTTGTATGTTTTGTAGATTTCCAGTGGGTTCAAGGAGACGTGTGTGAGGTCCAGTTGATGGTATATAACCCGATGCCATTTGAGCTCCGCGTGGAGAACATGGTATGCATCATCTGTCATTTGGCCTTTTCAGGCCAAAAACAACAACGTCTTATCAAAATACGCTTTTAGTCAACATTTAGCATGTGCCCTCCTGTGGTGTGTATCTGTTTTGCCAAAGATTATGAGGTTCCTGTGAGAGAAGACCATGTTTTATCATTCCTATGTCTTTATACCTGACACTCAATAAATATTTAAACTTACAAAGAAAGAAATCTCTGTTTTGCACACAAGCTGAGCTTAATTGATTGGCTGTAAGATTTGAAGCACCCATTTTGAAGTTCACATGAGATTAGCAGAGATTACAAAGTCTGTATTCTGCCTGTTACTCAGTAACAGCAGCAGTATTTCATTGCTGCAAGATGACTTGATGACCAGAGCCCACGGGAAGATAGGAGCAGGGTCAGAGAATCAACTGTCACTGTGCTTCAGTGATGCAGCTCAGTGTGAAGGCTCTGGGTTCAAGCCCCACTACTACAAAAACCGGAAGGCAAATTACACTCCCTTCCCCCAAAAAACCACCTCTGGCACTATGTGTACTCATTTCTGCCACAGTGTTTTTACTTCTGGGTGTTCTGTGTAGACAGGATTGGGAAAGTTATACATGCATATATATTTATATCTGCACACACCTTTCTGTGTACACACATGCACATATACATCTATCTGTAGGTACACATACATACTTACATTTATATCTGCATAACTCTATATGTATACACTTCTATACTTGCATTTTTATCTGTACACACACTTCTACATACATCTCTGCATGTCAGCATACACCTACATACACTTTTATCTGTATACTCTTGTACATATGCATGTACTGACTTGTGTTTCTATCTGCACACACATGCCTACATTTATATCTACATGTACATCACTGCAAACATACACCTACATTTAAGTCTATACATACCTACATATACACATGTGTATGCTTATACACTTCTGCATAAACACCTGCACATGATATGCACATAGACGGGCATCTGTCTTTTGTAGTTTTTCTTTTGTGAATAGATTTGCGTTAGGAGAAATGTTTTATTAGTGTGTGTTTGCAGTACATAAGATTTTCATTCCTTGTGTGGAGTGGTGCATTTACATAACACATCTTAATACTTCTTTCATTCCCCTCCTGCCACTTCCCTTCATTTCTTGATCCCCTTCCCTTTTGAGAAAGATCTATTTCCCTACTTCTTATTATCATTTATTTTGCTGTTTATAATTTAGCTTTTTGATATAAAAGAAATTGCATAATATTTAAGCTGGTATGTCAGATTTGTTCCACTTAACATTATGGTCTCAAGGTGCATCCATTTTCCTAGTCATTCAAGTTCTTTATGGAATGTTAGCACTCCAATATGTGTAAATACCATATTTTCTTGAAGTTTTTTTGTTTTTTTTAAATTGACTAAGTTTACTGGTAACTTTTAGATATATATAATGATCACATTCATCATTGGAAATTTGTACCTGTACATGATATATCTTGATTCTTTTTTTTCCTATTCCTCTAACCTCTTTTCAATCCTCCTTCTCCGCTTTATTTACAAAAACTTTATTTCCATTTTTCCTTTTCTCATTTTTTCTTTTCCCTTCCTTTCTTTCCTGCCCCTCTCCCTAATTCTCCTTTCCATTTGAACATTTTCTGCCTATTTTCACAATATCTACTATGCATTTTGATCCTTTTTACACTTTCATTTTCTCATATGAGAGAAACAATGTGCTATTTACATGTGTGTGTCCGATTTATTTCACTTAAAGAATATGGCCTCAAGATGCATCCATTTATCTAGAAATGTCTCAAGTTTACCCTTTATGGCTGAGTAGTACTCGATTGTATGTTAAAACCCCTCACGTCTTTTTCATTCATTGATTTATGAGTATTTACCGTTTCCAAGATTTGGCTATTAGAGACTGTGCCTCTTTAAATAGGTGTGCATATATTGTTGTGGTATGATGTTTTAAATTCTTTTGGGAAAATACCAAGAAGGGGAATAGCTTGAAGTTTACTTTTACTACAAGTAGAGTAGCTACCTCTGTTTTTTTTCTGAGTTCCTGTTTTCCATCCTTTGACTTTCAGTCTGTAAATTTCTTTTTGAGTGAAATGTGTTTCTTGCATGCAGCATATTGTTGGATGATGTTCTTGATCCACCCTGTCAGTCTGCTTCTTTTGATTAGGCAATTGAAACCATTATATTATAATTGAAACCATTATATTGATCGCTATAACTGATATGCTTTGGCTTATTCTTGTCATATTATTTTCTTGTTGATTCCCTCCCCCTTAATTGCTTGCCTTGCCTGATAGATTCTTTATTCTTAATATTATTAATTATTTGTCTTTTTGAGAGAGGGTCTTGCTATGCAGTTCAGGCTGGTCTTGAGCTCACTTTGTAGCCCTGCCTAGTCTCAAACTTGCAATGATCCTCCTGCCTCAGTCTTCCAAGTGCTGGGATTACAGGCATGCAGCACCATGCCTGGTTTTTGTTTTTTTTAAAAAAGAGAATTAAAAAACCCAATAAAAATGATAGAGAATTCTAAAACAAGATGATAAGAAATTAACAATGGTTGCTATATTGCATACCACTGTCTTCAGAATAATTGCCCAGATTACCAGATTTAGGCCTGCAAAGTTGATCAAACAATATAAACACTAACTTTTCTGTTCAATGAACTAATAGAATGAATAATACAATTATCTTAGCTATCTTGCACATGTGTGTGTGTATATTTTTTCCTCTTCTTTTTTCCTTTTGAACAGCTTCTTTCCCTTTTCATAATAGCTATTGTACCTTTTGGACCTTATTTACTATTTCAGTTTCTTACTTTCTATTGGGGTTCTTGGAGTTGTAGTCTTTCTTATCTCTTTCTGAAATATCCTTCAGGACATTTTGGAGAACTGGTTCGGTTGTTATAAATTTCTCCAGTTGTTCTTTTAGATGGACTTATTTCTACATCTTGCATTCACACTAATGCGCCACTTGCAGTCTGTTTCCTAGGGTTTTTTTCTGCCTTTCTTATTGCCATATTTATGTCCTTTGTTCCAGTCTGAGAACTTAGTTCACAGCATATGTACATTCGTTCATATGCCATGTGATTGAAAAATGTGGTAAATATCTACATTTTAAAAATCCATTGCAGTGCCAGGGACGTAGCTCAGTGGCAGAGCACCTGCCTAGCAGTACTAAGTCCTGAGCTCGATTCCCAGTACCCCCCCAATCCATTTTGTAAAAGACACATTGCCATTAGTCCTCTTTGCAATACTTTCCTGACTTTTACCCTGTTGTTCTTGCCACCTTTTGAAGCAGTTCTGGGGCTCCTTTCATGAATATCTTTAGTTGTACCATCACGGCTGCCTCTATGTCCTGAATTGATTCAAAATGTTTTCTTTTTATGGTTGTTTTGAATTTGGGGGAAGAGCCATAGTTGTACAGACCCTGATTCAGCAAATAAAGTCAGTAAGGACATCCTGTAATGTTATTACAAGATTGCCCTTCTTTTGGATGGTAGTTGAGAGCAGCATTCACTGTATTTTTGATCACACCTCTTAAAGAACTTGCCTTGTGGGCTTAGTTCTGTAATGCACCCAAAATAGATTCAGGTTTCTTTGACCATTGTACTAAAGAAAACAAATTCACTTAAGAGAATCCAAGATTTCCTCCCTGTTGAGATCTTTTAAAATTTATTTCAGCATTATTTTGTAAAATATTGTTCATCATTCTTTGGCTCTGTTCCAAGATCATTGATGGTTTTGATTTCTTCTTTTTAATGATATTTTAAAAAAGACTTTATTTTCTGATTGCTTACTTCTAGACTATAGACATCCCTTTGCTTTTTGTTTTTCTGACTTTGTCAGTTTGTTAAATGTACTTGTTAGAATTTTTTTTTTTTCTTTTTTGGTACCGGAGATTGAACTCACGACCTCGTGCTTGCCAGGGAGGCACTTAAGCCACTGAGCTAAATCCCCGGGCCCTAATTGTACTTGTTAATTGAAGTTTCAATGTGGACTCCATAGGGTTTATAGGAAACCCTTTATTTCACAGCTTTATTTACTTATTTAGTAAATACTTGATTGTACGTCTGCTCTTCTGTTTTTTTCTTGCCCTGTTGCACTGGGTAGGACCACTACTACAATGTTGGAAAATACCAAGAGCTGACACCTCTTTACTATTTCCTATCATAGACAAGGAATTTGTCTTGTTTACTGGCAAGCTTAGTGCCTGCTACATATTAAAATAAATTGGTAATTCATAGATGCACTGGAGGGATATTAGGTGGTTAGTATTTTCATATTTTGTGTTGCGTTTTCTTTTATATTAATAAATAAAATATTTTTTTCTTTGGGTTTGTATGTCTACTTGGTAAGACTATACAGCACACAACAAAACAAAAGACACACAAAAAAACATCGGGTGAAATTGTCTATCAGCTGAATGCCTACAGTGCTGTCCTGTCCAGACTGTTTAGTGTTAAAAATATTTTATTTAGTTCTTTTCAAAGGTCCTCTGTGGTTTTTTTTTTTTTAATAAAAGCTTTTAGTCATTTTGTTCCCACAGTTTTGGGCTTGCCTGTGGCAAATGTCTCAAAGCTTATTTGGTACTGGCGACTCATGATGGACTAGGACTGAGCTTATTCACATGTCCTTTTGCACGTTCTAGGGGCTCCTCACCAGTGGAGTGGAGTTTGAGGCTCTCCCTGCAGCACTTTCACTACCAGCAGAGTCTGGTTTGTACCCAGTGACACTCGTTGGAGTCCCACAGACCACTGGAACCATCACTGTGAATGGTAAGGAGGATGCCCTTTTCATTTCTGCTCACAATGGGCTGCTGAACGCTGGTATTTTCTCATTAAGGCCTGGAACTGAGCTTGTCCTTCCTTTTAGTCTTAACCAATTAAAATATAATGAAAAGATTGGGCAGGAGGTGTGGCACCGTGATAGAAAGAAAATGAGACAGACAGCATATCTTTGGGTTATGACCTGAAAAAAGCTGGTTTTGAGTGTGTGATATATGGAAGGGGACATACTTGCTATATTCCTGCTGTGGTAGGAGGTGTGTGCTCTGTGCTCTGACCTCTTACATTCCTTCTCCCACCTCTGCCAATCTTCCTTCAGGACATCCTCAGACACTGCTCAGCTTTTTTCAGTGCATTTAGGCCATTTATAATGCTATGCTTTCCTTTTATCTGTGGCAGTTTGCCAACTTTGTCAAAGAGTTGTGTGTTCACACAGATGACACCTCTAACACTGGATGTGAGCATTCTGCATCTTGAATCTAGCCCATCACCTCACCAACTCCTGTCTCTGGGGTCCTTTGTCGTGCTTTCCTGGCTAAATCCAGGGGCTACTTTTCGATTTATTTCTAACTTCACTGCTCAGCAGTCACCTTTTTTCCATGGTGAGCTATCTTCGCTTTGGGGGGACACATACCCCTGGGATTTCTTTTTCTTTCTTTTTGGTGGTGCATGCTAGATGAGCATTCTATCACTGAGCTATATACCTACCCTTTACTGGGTGTTCTGCTACCCATCTGGTCCTTCTTTTTTGGTCACTCTTCTTCTGAAGGCCCTTCTTGGGCTCCTCTCCTTTTCTTTCTTTCCTTCCCTCTGCTTCCCTTCACCTCTCCCTGTCCCTCCCCACTGGGTTTTCTTCCTTCTCTTCTCCTTCTTTCCCTCCCATCATCTTCCTTCTCCACAGCCTACCTCAGGTGACCCCATCATCCCCACATACTTGTCTGTCTGCAAGTCCTGGTATGCTGATGATTCTGAGGGCCAGGTTCCCTTCCTGGACCTGCATATCCAACCATGACCTCAGATGTCCTGTAGGCACCTGGTAATCACATGTCAAACTGGAAGATACCACTTCTGCTCCCCCAAGTAGCTCATCAGTGAAGGCATCACCTCGAGTCAGTTGTCCTGGTTTCTCGAAAGTCATGCTTAGCTCCTGTCTGCCAGCCTGCATTGACTCCTCAACACTTACTGAGAATGGCCACTACCTGTCTTACAGATTGACTCCTTTATAGGGGTTGTCACAAAAGCCTTTTGACTGGCCTTCCTGACTGCTTTGCTAATAGAGCTGCATTCCTGTGGTCTGCTCCTTCTGTTTCTTCACCAGAAGTACTAGTGCCTTCATATGTCTGCAACATCCTTGGCCCTGTGTGACCCACACTTTGGAGATCCCCTCTTTGCCCTTCCTTTCCTTGCTTGAATCTCACAGGCTCCTTTCAGACCCAGAAGTGCTTCTGTTCCTTGAGCCTTCACCAGGCTCTCCTCCCTCCTGCTTTGTGCTGCTTCTAGTACCCAATGCAGGTCTTTCCTTAACTCCTTTATGCTAACTGGCCCCTGTGCAGTGTTCCCATAGTGTTCTATATGCTTTCCTCCTCTGTGTCACCTGTGGCTGGATCCTTGTAGACCTTTGCCTTGGTGGCTTTGCTTGTCTTGCTTAGCAGCTTTGTTAGTGTGTAGTGTGTAGCCTCACACATAGATCTCTTGTGTTCGTTGGCTGAGAAAGGTGCTCCTTGTTGGAACCAGCATAGTCAGGGGGCAGATGTGTTGGATTGAGCACAGTGGAGATTGAGTCCAGCATGGGGAGCATGAAAACTAGAGGGAGGGGTATCACCAAAGGCCTGTCAAAGATCCTGATTTTTAAAAGCCCCTTGGAAATTATCCTAGCGAATGGGATGGGGAATGGGGAAACAGTATAAGAAGGGACTTCAAGAGCCTGGTGTGATGGTACATGCCTATAATCCCAGCATTCTGGGATACTGAGGCAGGAAGATTGCAAGTTTGAATCCAGCTGGGCCAATGTAGCAAGACCCTGCCTCAAAAAGCAAAAGCAACAGGTTGGAGGATGTAGAGCAGTGTGAAGGCCCTGGGCTCAGTCCCCAGTACTATGAAAAGGAGACTTCCAGGCAGCGAGAACAGCATGCCTGAAGACTGGTGGTAGGAAAGACCATTGTGCTTACATTTGGGGTCTGTGGATGCTCAGTAGGTGGCTGGGACAGGGAGTGGTCGTCACAGGGCTGGAAGAAAAGATGGGGCAAGGCTGCTGCAGCGTTGGAGTACAGCAAGCCTAGGTGTGTGGGCGGCCTCTCAGACTGCCAGGGCTCAGATATAGTCCTGGTAGCAGTGGCCATAACAGAGGCAGGATTGTACCTGTGACAGGAGTGCAGTGCAGCAGACAGAGAGAGGGAGTGATGGACCTGAAATGTGGGTCCAGAGCAGCAGGACAGATGCTGGTACGACACTGAGCAGTGTGCAACAGGGCCCTCCGTCTTTGGTGCTGGCTGGCTGCATTTGAGCCTGGAGCACCTTATGGAGGGAGCTGAAAGGGCTCGCTGAGTTGTCAGAGGTCCTCATGGGCAGTACCAAGTTTTTGTGATCTGACTTGGGGTTAGGTGCAGTTGTTCTAAGCAACGGATTAGAAAAGGAAAAATCACTAATTTTTGTTAAGAATTATAAAATAATGACTGCTCAATAGATAACAACCACACCATACCAAGTTCCAGGAGGCAAGTAGAGGGGCTTAGTGGCAGAGGGGGCTTTCTAGGAGGCAAATGTTTTCCAGGGAAAGAAGCCCTTCAGAAAACTCATGGTAGAAAGGAATGTGGGTGCTGTGAGAACGGCCTTAAGCCCAGTGAAAGGGAAGAGAGGGAACCTGTGATTCATCCTGCAGGGAGTAGCTCTCTCCTCCCTTTCAAATGGAACAAACAGTTCAACAAGAATGCAGAAAAGTTGTCGCCATAAGCATCTAGTGGTTAGGTGTTGTTTAATTTTGTTGCACAGTGAATGTTGTTTATAATAATTATCTCTCAAAATTTCAAAAGCCATTTTAAAGCTTTGCTTAAACAATTTGAAGTGCTTATCTAACCAATAGACTTCTTTTTAACACGGAAAATTTGCTAATCTTAAATTATGGTACTTCCACACATACCTCAGATGTGCCATATCATGTAGCAGCCATAATAACAGTAATTGGCTCTTGAACTTTCATCTCTCAACAGAAGATTCTGAAGCGTTTTTCAAATACTCATTAAGTTATATTATGTCCTGGGAAGGAGTATTAGCTGTCCTTCTCATTTTAGAGATGGATAAATCTGAAAAACAAATTAGTAAAGGGAAAAGATATTGATTACTAAATTGTATAGATTTATAGTGTTCACAGGGCTTCTCATACACCCAGCATGGATGTCGTTGGCCTCATGAACCAGGTCACAGGTGCCACTATCAGCTCTACTATGCATGAAGACAATGATGGTCTTTGGGTTGGAGGAGGAAGTAGTGGGAGCAAAAGCAGGTTATGGGACCAAGTTTTCTGGAAAGGAAACCTGTGGTCTTTTTACTCCTTTGGCAGTGGTGTACAATGCAAAGCCCCACAAGCAATTTTTGTCCTGTGTTCCAGGTTACCGTACCACAGTCTTTGGTGTCTTCAGTGACTGTTTGCTGGATAATCTTCTGGGAGTAAAAACCAGTGGCTCCACTGTGGAGGTCATTCCGGCTTTGCCCAGACTGCAGATCAGCACTTCTTTGCCCAGGTAGTGTTTCCTAGCAGTGCATATGACTGTTCTCTTTTTTCTTCCAGTTTTAATTTTCTTATTAGTACATGTTTTCAGTACATTATGATCACATTCCTTGTGGGGAATTAATATATGTACATAACATGTCTTAATTATGTTTTTAAAAATTTCCTTCCTCTCCCGCTTTCTCCCTTCCCTTCATCTCTTGGTCCCCTTCCCATTTGTAAAGGATCTACCTCCCTGCTTCCTATTATCTATCTTTTATTTTGCTCCTTATTTATATTTTGTGTTTCTTACATATGGTTATATGGTATTCAAGCTTACGTGTCTGATTTATTTCAAAGTGCATTCATTTTCTTACGAATGACTCAAGTTTCTCCTTTATGGCGGAGTAATACACTACTTTTTATAAATATCACATTTTCTCTCTCCATTCATCTGTTAATGAACATAAATGACCCTTTTGAACATTTTTAGTGCTATATTAAAAAAAATAGCACAAAGAGCGAGTTAATCTGAAGTTTTCTTTTGTCCAAAATATGAGTGAAGGATTTCTTTAAAATAACCAATGGTTAATAGCTCTGCTGCAAGTGCATTGGAACATAATTGACATTTTTCTTATCAACATCAGCCCAAAATGTGAAATTAGCCTTTGGAACCGTAAGTTTTTGGAAAAAACAGTTAAGGTTTTAGGACTTTTAAGAAAAACTCTTAACTTTTACAAAATGGTATTGTTCTTTTTTTTTTTTAAATTTTATGTAAAGAGGAAAAAAAAACAGAATAAAGGATAGCAACAATACAGAATTTCAAGGAAAAAAGGAAAAGAACAACAGCAAAAAAACCTAAGAAATTATTACTTGACAAATTACATACTGACTTCTTGGAAATAGTTGCTCAAATTACAAACTTAAAATATGTAAAGTAGACACTCAAACAGTGAAACTGTTAACAGTTCTGCTTCACGATCTGACAAAAACAGCAGTATGGTCATCCTTCTTACCCACGCAAACATACATGCAATTATATCAAAAGGGTAAAATTAAACACAACAAAACAGAACAAAGCGGATCACAAGAAAGCAATGTAAGAGACATAAATTTCAAAACTAGACAATCGGAGATATTTACTCTCTATCGTATTGACTCTTGTTTTCTTCCAAATAGTTGTCCATATTGTCACATACAGGGAATTCACATGAAACAACACAGTATGGAATTGATCTGAGCAGGACAAGGAGGGCGTTTCAGGTCTTCAAGACCAGACATTAGGGAAGCCAAGAATGGCTGTTGTAGTGTCTCTCATTCTCCTCAAAACAGCTGTCCGTACCTTCATGTGTGTTGAACTTAAACAAAACAAAACAAGCTAAAATCACTTTGAACAAAGAGTGATAGTTTTGCTGGATTTCACATCATGACATTGTGGAATCAGCACTGGGTACTGTAGTGTCTCTTTTTCTTCAAAGTAGTTGTTCATATCAACATGTGTTATATAGTTGGTTCTCGTAAACTGTTTATAAGCTCTACACATGAATGAATCTCTACATGTGTATCTATCATTTCTGTATTAGAGGGAAAAACAAAACAAAGCAAGATAAAACAATTCCTAGAAAAGCATGAAGCAAAAAAGTCGTATAAAACCGCAATACAAGGTGATCTACAATGATTACCATGATGTCTCAACGGTATATAACAACATTAATAAAAACAAAGCATTGGAGACATTATAAGACTTCAAAAGCAAGTAATAATCAAACCAGAGTGGGTATCTTAGTGAATCTTGTCATCTTCAGTGTAGTTGCCTATACTCTTAGACTTGATGCTATCAATCATAACAGATTTAAATAAAATCAGTCAATACAAAGTAGCAATCTAACAAATCAGATTCAAATAAGATCAGTCATAATAAGACATTATAAGTTATAAAGGGCTTCAGATTAAGTTGATAGGAAATTAGGGGTGATTACCATAATATGTCCTCTTATTTTTGGGATAGCTGACCATGTCCTCAAGTCTAGTGTAAGTAGACAAACTGGAACAGAACATAATCCATCCAAGCAGAGTGATGAAAATAATGTAAATTTTAAAACTTGTTACCCAATTAACAATATCCTCTGCCTCCCTTTTTTAGACAATTCCTCCCCTTTCACTCCCATAGGGTGAACTGCATCTCAATGGACCCTATCCTCTGATCTACTCTGCCTGTGTTTCTCTCTGTTAATATTTCAAGGCCCTCTATGCTAGAGATTACAGCCAATCCTCTCTGCCTTATTTCTGCTGTTCTGTTTTTCTTCCATTGTTTGTCTATTTTTCTGTTCCACTCCACTGTCTGCCCTGTTCACTGAGGCCTCTCTGCCACTGTTCCTGAAATGCTCATATTCTTGTTCTCTCTCTCTAAAATGTCCTTCAGTATTTTTTGTAGAGTTGGATTGGTGGTCACAAATTCTCTCAGTTCCTCTTTGTCATGGAAGCATCTTGCTTCTCCATTAATTTCTTGAGAGAGTTTTGCAGGATACATCAATCTGGGCTGGAGGCTGTTCTCCTTTAGGGCTTGAATTACTTCACTCCAAGCTCTTCTTGACCTAATGGTCTGTGTCGAAAAGTCTGCCGTGATTTTGATGGGTTTTCCTTTATAGGTGATCTATTTCTTTTCTCTGATGGCTTTTTATATTCTGTTC